>QANZ01047686.1:1966-13656 GCA_003254925.1 Chamaecrista fasciculata
TTATGTTTTTATTTTAAGTTAGACATTGTTTTTAAAATATTTAAAATAAACTTATGACAGATAATTAAATATTTTTTTTAAAAAAAATATTTTATAAATAAATATTAATTTTTTAACTGTCTAAATGAAAATATTATTTTTTAGAATTTGAATATTTTTAACTCAAAAATATATTAAGGTTAACAATAAAGACATTTTCCAAAAAAAAAAATATGGCGATGTGTCATAATGAGAAAACTTAGATGTATCTAATGACTCAAGATTCAAGAATAATAATAAATGCTTATCATGTGCCTTAAGGTCACATAATAGATATTCCCATAAAAAAAAGAAACAAACCGTTAATGAAAAAGTAAAATTAAATTAATTTTTATAGTATCAATCATAATAATAAATGTTTATCATGTGCCCTAATAATAGTTTCAACCAATAATAATAGTTTCTTGAATGAATTGTATCTTCCATTTTTTTTTGTGTCAATTGTACTCTCAGTTTGAGAATATAATTGACTCAAATGTATAGTATTAGAGTATAGTTGACTCAAATAATGTGAAACATTGAAACAATTAATTAAAAAAATTTAAAAATATAACTAAAAATGATCTTATACCTAAAAATACTTTTGGCATAAATGAAAGATAAGTCTATGGTGCACGACTTTTGTTAATAATGAACAACAGAACAAGTAGAGTTTTAACAGACACGACATAGAAAAGACCAAAATAAATTATTGAATTTGATTCAATTATGAAATTATGTAAAGTTTAAAAAAAAAAACATTATGTAATGCATTATCTCTACTCGTTTTGGAATGCTACAGCCTAGAAGTCATATCCAATCAAGCAATAAATATTCAGGCCAAAAAAAAAATCAAGCAATAAATAAATATATATAAAGAGGGCCAAAGTGCAATTTTGGAATTTACCTTTGAGCTAAGTTGTAATTTAGCATTTTATTTTATTTTTTACAATTTTAATCTTATATTTTTTTAAAAGTTCCACTCTTTATCATTTGAATGTTATTGTATCTCTTTTATTTTAAACTCAATTACAATAAATTTAGAGTTACATATTATTCCCTACCAATTATTTATTTATTTAATTGAAATTATAGGAAATCATGATCAAATTAAGGTTGAAAAATAAGCTGCTCAAAATCCGCGTAAGTTAGAACAGAAAAATAGAAAATAAATTTTAAAAAGAAGGGAAGCTTGGAAAAGTAAAACTAGCTTTAATGGAAATCACGATTCACGAGTGTGTCAGTTGTAAAAATTTGGACTTAAAAGAGTTAAAGCCAGAAAGATAGCGTACTGAATCTGAATATGACCGTGATTGCGTCTTCATCTATCTCTGAATTCCAGAAATAGATATAATTCTCTTATGGTTTTCTGAAAAAAGCAATCTTTTATGAAGAAGGAGTCTCCAAATCATTCATTTAGCAATAAAAAATTAAGTTTCTTCCGTCATAAATCATCATCCCCATTTCATTACAACTCTTATCTTACCTTTTTCGTTGCCCCAAAATACAAATATGCAAGAATTCCCATTTTTCCTGTGTAGTTGAGTGTATATATATATATATTAAGAATTCCCATTTTTCTTCTTCTTCTTCTTCTTCCTTGAGACAAATTAAACCTCAGCAATAATGGCTTCATGGAATTCAGTGTCACTTCATGTGTCATATGAAGTTCTGGGTTGGTTTGCTTTTGTTTGTTGGTCCATCAGTTTCTACCCACAAGTCATCTTGAACTATCGAAGGAAAAGGTTAATTATTCTTAATTTCTCTTCAAATTTTTCAACATCTTCATAAATATTAGTTTCTGTTTGGTGTTTTATTAATTACCATATTGAATATTGATTTAATAATTTCAGTGTGGTGGGTCTGAACTTCGATTTTGTGGTGTTGAACCTCACAAAGCACACTTCCTATCTCATATACAATGCTTCTCTGTATTTCAGCCCAGATGTTCAGAAGCAATATAGAGATAAATATGGTCACAACCAGGTTTGTTTTCAGTGTGATCCACTTCTGTGAGTGTGTGTTTCAGTGTTTGTAAAATAAGAAGAGAGAATCAGAGAAACTGAAACTTGAAAGAAGTCTATTTCTGTGGCTAAATATTGGTGGGAGTAGTATGCAATTATCACTAGACGATTCTTCTGTTATAGTCAAGAAGTGGCATGCAACAATAAAAGTTACATTTTATTTTATTAACTTCCCCAAAACTTTAAGCATTAGAATATTTGACTGGGTATTATAAAAGGAAAAGAAAGCAAAGAATCTTCCCTTTGTTTTGAAAGATAAAAAATTGAAGAGAAAACCTACTAGCTATTTGATGTTTGAATTTGAACTTAGTCAACAAATAAGTTCCTAAATAATCAAAATATATGACTCAATCTCTGAATTATTACAAGCGCACACGATTTGGTCCTTGAAACTCAGGACCAGAAAATATAAGTTCAACAAATTCAAGGATCAAAAAGTACTAATTCAATATAAATTTAAGGACCAAACAGTATAAAATCAATTCAAATTTAGGGAATAAATCATCACTAAGGATCAAAACGTCAACACTTGAAATATTTCAGGGACCAAATCGTGTATTTCGATTGTTTAGGAACTGATCCGTTGATTCAGTGTAAATTCAAGGATTAAATAGTAAATTTTCTCAAAATTTGAAAGATCTTGATACTTAAATAAGAGGACCCTCCATTACTTAGTTCTGTTCTTTATTGGGATTTTCACATTGTAAAGAACTTTTTCCATTGGGTGTTTCAGATGATACCTGTGGCTGCAAACGATGTTGCTTTCTCGTCTCATGCTGTTTTGCTGACTGCCTTTACCTTGTTCCAAATTGCTATCTATGATGTTAGTGCTTAATCTCTTGCTTTTTAGATTAAATTTTATTGGTCAAAGTGTACTTTTGGTCCCTTATCTTTTTCTTAGTCTCAATTTGGTCCCGTATTTTTTCATTATAGAATTGGTCTCATATCTTTGCAAAAGGTTTCACATTGTGGGACTAATGGTAGAATTTTTTCCAAAGATATGAGGCCAAATCCGTAACAAAAAAGATATGAGACCAATTCTGCACCTGACAAAAAAATATGAGACTTACAGTATAACCAAAAAAGATACGAGATCAAATTGAGATTTAAGCAAAAGATATAGGACCAAAATTGCACTTTGGCCATTTTATATAAGTAATCAACTGTTTTGACTATGCTTTGGTAATGAATGTAGCGTGGAAGTCAAAAAGTGTCCAAAATAGCTTGTGGAATTGTGAGTGCTGCTTGGCTAGCTGCTGCAATCTGCTTCTTCATTGCTTTGCCTAAGCATCATTGGCTTTGGCTTCTCTCAATCTTCAGGTATGTTGTGCTAACTTACTCAACTAATTTGTTTTACTAAAAGAGATATTCAATTTTATACAAATAAATGACATGATTGCCATATAAGTTCTGTTGAAATTATCCATTTTGCAGTGATATTCAAGTTTGTATGACGATTGTAAAATATATTCCTCAGGTAAGGTTCATTCCATTTTGTATTCAGCTTCTCTTCAGTCTTTATGGAATAATTTAGGTTAAAACCTCATTTTAGTCCTCAAACTATGGGGTAAGTTTCATTTTGGTCCTCAAACTCTCACATCTGTTCCGGTTTGATCCCCAAAATGTGATTTCGTCTTGTTTCTGCTATTATTTTTAACCTGGACAATTGAGATAGAGAATTTCTCTCTCACATGTGTCATAATAAGTAAATTGACAAAAAAAGAAAAAAAAATTCACTATTTGAAAGAAAAATAACCACAAATTTATCTCCAATTTGTGGCTAAGAATGAAATTTTTCTTTCTTTCTTTGTCAACTCACTTATTATAATACATATTAGAGAAAAATGGTTTATCTCAGTTTTCCATGTTAGAAATAATGGTAGAAACCAAACGAATCACATTTTGAGGACCAAAACAAAACAAATGTGAAAGTTTGAAGACCAAAATGGAACAAAAAATAGTTTTAGGACCAAAATGAAATTTATCCCATAGTTTGAGGAACAAAATGACTATTTGACCAATAATTTATATTGTAAGAAATATGTTAGTAGAAACTAGACTGTGGAAAATCATATTTTTGAATGGATCTGTATAGAATTTTGCATAAGAATACTTTCTTTAATAGAATGAGTTATGAATGTAGGCTGTAATGAACTTCATGAGGAAGAGTACAGAAGGCTGGAGTATTGGTAACATTCTATTGGATTTTTCTGGAGGATTAGGAAATTATGCTCAAATGGTTATGCAATCCATAGATCAAGGTCTGTATTATCACCACCTTTAGTTACATATATATATATATATATCAAGGATCGTTCTGCTTAAAAAGTCTATAATTTGATAATGACAAATTCTCAAATTCTAGGTTCTTGGGTGAACTTCTATGGAAATATAGGAAAGCTATTGCTATCTCTGGTATGAATCACTTTTTGAACTTTACTTTATCATTGTTTTATTCTTCTTTAGAGTCATTTGCAAGCATCCTCCTCAGCATTAAAAACTGAAAAATGGCTTCTTCCACAATCACCCTTTAATATTCTAATGTTTCTGGGTATCCTTTTTGATGACTAAAAAAAAAAAATTCCTCTGAACTTCAGTCATTGTCAAACTTTTAAAAATGACAATAAGCCCTTCAACTTTTGATTTTGCACAAAAGATCTTTTTTGTAATTTGTTAAGATTTTCATTCAAAATAGTTCAAAGAGTCATTTTAGTTCTCAAACTATGGGATCAGTTTTATTTTGGTCCTAAAATTATTTTTTCTTCTTTTTTTTCTTTTTCAACTCACTTATCAACACATATAAGAGAGAAATGGTCGATTTCAATTATCTAGATTATAAATAAGTAAATAACGGCATAAATCAAACAAAAACACATTTTTGGGATCAAAAAATGGAACAAATGTAAAAGTTTTGAGATCAAAATAGAACAAAAAATAATTTTAGGACCAAAATAAACTTATCCCATAGTTTGAGGACCAAAATGAGGTTTTGACCTTCAAAAAAATATTTTTTTTTGTAGTTTTATGATTATCTTTATATTTTATATTGATTCGAAATTAAAATTAACTATTTTCTAATCAATAATAGCCCAAAAAATTAAAGATTTCTTGATTTTTTCAATGAAAATTTTAATAAAAGAGGTTATTTGCACAAAATTAAAAATTCATGGGAGTTTTTTGCACAATGACTAAATCTTAGGAGGGTTTTGTGCATTTTAGCATTTTTTCATTATACTGGTTTTTTAAAGATGGAGGGATCCAGTGTTTGAAAATGGCTCATATTTGCACTTTCTCTTTCTGCATGAATTCTAGGAGCTAATAATTGAATAGAAGAATAGCCAAATGGGTTAGCAATGAAGTATTTAACAATTCATATGAAAAATTGCAGGTTTCAGTTTTCTTTGACATTCTGTTCATGTGCCAACACTATCTACTATATCCATCCAAAACAAGTTCAAGACCAGAAGCCCCTCTTGAAGCTGAGGATGCCAGGTCTTCTGATAAACCAGTGTCAGAGAATGTGTAACCGAATCGTTTAACGAAATTCGATGTTCAGAATGACCTTATGTTGTAAGAATTCTGGGATTATAGCCTTCAATGAATTTGTAAGTTTCACCAGATTATAAAGGAAACCATGTAATTATTTGCAATAATTAAGGAATGCAAAAGGAATTTCAGAAAAAAGGAAGAAATGTGTGAAGGATTTGCTTTTGTAAGACTGATTCACATATGTATTAGATTGAATGTATATTATAATGAAAAGTGAGGGCAGTCTTGTCATGAAGCAAAGTGACACATAACATCAACAACAACCAGACAATGTAATTTGTTGCTTACTGTTTAAGGTCAATGTAATCATTGATTAAGGGACTAAATTGGAAAAAAAATGACTCACGAATGGCAAAATGGAAAATTCACTTTATCTATTCTAAAATTACCGTGGCTAAAATTCACTTTAATCAAGTTTACAACTGCAATTGCTTCCATTTATCCCAACTCATAATAAATCTCATAATTTATTTATAATTAACTAAGATAATTGTATATTTTAATAACTCAGGGATTATAACCTTCAGTCACTTTGTAAGTTTCCAAGCTTACCTTCAGTCACTTTGTCAGTTTCCAACCAGCAATTTAAGCTTGGAAAGGAACCCATGTGATTATTTGAACCAAAAAAGAATTTAAAAAAGGGAAGAGATCGAAGTTTGAATCTTTCAAATAATAATTGACTAAGCTTTTTGTCAAGTGAAACCTGAATTTTTTTTTTCCTTTTTGCATATTAATTAGATTTAAATAAATTCTTCAGTAAATCCACATGCAACTGATAGAATAGAGAGTATAAGAAGCTTCAGGTTACATCATTGGTATTCTTCCAGTAAAATATAGACATCAGATTACTAATTCTCTGATTTATTGCTTTCATATATGGGAAGTATTGCAACTAAAAGACATCAGACACCAGAAACATCTCAAAATTAGACAAAAAGAAGTATTGCAACTAAAAGACAAATAGGCATTTTCTTGTCCCTAACTAGGCTGTGACATGAGGAATATTGGCCAGTGAAGCTTGCACATTTTCCTTTGAGAATGAGAGGTCAACCATGTCACCTTGCAAATACTTCTCATACGCCGCCAGATCAAAGTGACCGTGTCCGCACATTGCGGTCAGAATGACTTTGGCCTCGCCAGTCTCCTTACAGCGAAGAGCTTCCCTAATAGTCGCTGCTATCGCGTGAGTTGGTTCAGGAGCCGGTATCAACCCTTCAGACCTCGCAAACTGTATGGCACCTGAAATGAAATAGAAATTTATCCTTTATAAGTCCTCCCAGATAGTATGGTAATTGGTAAGTCATAATTGTCCAAATTAGCAGTATCAGTCTGATAGGTTTGGCAGAAATTTTGGATGGAAATAGATGAAGGGGCAACATTAGAAATATTAAAAGGACTAAGGGACTGTTTTGGATTGCTTTTGTTAATGTAATGGGGTTTAGGAAATTGGATTACCTTAGGAACAGTGCTAATCAAAGTGTTTTGATAATGGAATGTGTTTGGATAATTTGTTGCTAAAATGATTTATGAGATGTGAAATTATTTAAAAGGATTTGAAAATTAAATGAATAACTTACGAATGACAAAATGGGAAGTTCACTTATCTTTCAGGAACTAAAATAGTGTTATTTTAAAGCACCATGGCAAGAAAATAGTTAGTCTTTTATTAAAGAAAAGAGTAAATTAATGATTTGGTCCTTGAAAGATGACAAATTTTTCAATTTAGTCCCTAAAAGATAGAATTATAAGAACTAATCCCTGAAAAATGCAATTAATTACAATCAATTTGTTAAAGTTACCAACTAGAATTTATCAATAAATCTAATCTAGTTCTAGATTTTGTTGACATTGCACTTGATGATTGATGATAGACAATCATATTTTCCACTAAATTTAAATTAATATCTTAATAAAAGGACCAAATGGATTACAATTGTAGCTTTCAGAGACTAAATCTTATAATTTTATCTTTCAAGGACTAAATTGAGAAATTTGACATCTTTCAGGGACCATATGATTAATATTCTGTAAAGAAAATTATCAATTACCTTGAAAGCACTCAATCTGTGGAATTGCAATTGCTTCCATATATCCCAACTCATAAATATGTGACAGCAATGGTGCCATTCCATGGTAGCGCAAACCCCCTACACATAAGCTTGATTTCATTAATTTGTTTTTTTTTTAAAATAATGAACTTACTGGTCTAAACAAAATCTCTTAGCATAACAATTTCTTACCGGCATGAATTGGATCGGGAACGAAGTTATGTCCAAGTGTGTGCATTTTCATCAATGGAGTCATCCCTGCTGTATCACCATAATCATAAGCATATACTCCTTTTGTTAAAGAAGGGCATGCTTCAGGTTCAACTGCTCTAATAATTGGGTTGATTTTCTTATTGAGCTTCTCTCGAATGAACGGAAAACTAAGCCCGGCAAAGTTGGAGCCACCACCGGTGCATCCTATGATGACATCCGGGGTTTCTCCAATAGCTTCCATTTGTTGAAGGCATTCTTCTCCAATAACAGTCTGATGTAGTAAAACATGATTGAGAACACTTCCTAAGCAGTACTTTGTATCAGCATTTTTGGCTGCAACCTCTACAGCTTCTGATATAGCCATTCCTAAACTTCCAGGGCTTGATGGATCCTCTTGAAGGATTCTCAGACCTGACTCAGTGATTGTAGACGGTGATGGGTGTACTTTTGCGCCCCAAGTTTGCATCATCACTCTCCGATATGGTTTCTGATCATACGATGCACGTACTTGCCAAACCTGCATAGATGATTGTAAAAACAGATCATAGTTGCACACCTTTCACTACTGCTATACCTTTCAAGGCATCATTTCTGCTTAAAAACGTCGGTGAAGGAGGTTTGTAAGAAACTGCCAAGATGAGCTGTTTTAGAGAGTGAGATTACTAACAAAACTTGCTGAAACTTTGTTTGGAAATGGATCAGCTGAAGTACAGTATGGTTGAAGTATGTTAGATGTGACTGAAGGTAAGAGAAAATATGAGAGAGAAAGATAAATGGAATATTAAATCTTCATCATGCATAACTCATATTTCACATACTTTAGCACATCTATACTTCAGCAGATCCACTCCCACTTTGTTTAAGAGTTTAATCTTGTGATCGGAATGAATCTTGAACACAGGACAGAAAACTTAAAATGGAATTTCAACTATATTATATGATAACAAGAGTTGTAATTAGAGTTTCATAATACATTCTTAGTTTATTCACAATGTGAGCTTTATAAGTACTAAAAGGAAGTTCATAAGACTCAAGACATTTTTTTTGTAGTTAACAAAATCATTTGATCATCCAGATAGATAAATTATGCATGAATCTAATGCTCCTACCTCACAGCCAAGCCCAAATATGCTGCATGCAAAGGCTAATGCACTTCCCCATTGTCCAGCACCGGTTTCTGTGACAACATTCTTAACACCTTCTTGTACATTGTACCACGCTTGTGGAACAGCCGAGTTGGGTTTGTGCGATCCTGCCGGGCTTACACCCTCATACTTGTAGTAAATTCTGGCAGGTGTACCGAGAAGCTTCTCCAGCCTCTTGGCTCTGATTCAACCGAGACATATAAGATTACTCTGTCAAAGTTTTGGAAATAAAGTTTGATATACATCATCTGATAGTTAATCAAACCTAATAAGAGGGGTTGGACGCCACAGCTGGTAAACATCTCGAACTTCATCTGGTATTTCAATAAATCTTTCACTAGTCACCTCTTGTTTGATCAACTCATCAGGGAAAAGAGGAGACAAATCTTCCGGTTTGACTGGTTCTTTAGT
This sequence comes from Chamaecrista fasciculata, assembly GCA_003254925.1. Lineage (NCBI taxonomy): Eukaryota > Viridiplantae > Streptophyta > Magnoliopsida > Fabales > Fabaceae > Chamaecrista > Chamaecrista fasciculata. Next base: position 11,375 of record QANZ01047686.1, read on the forward strand.
CTTAGGATTCAATGGTGGAGGAGGTTTGATTGGAAGATCCGCAATTAGATTGTACCAATGATGAGGAATTTGTACTGTTTTGTCAGCACCCAAACTTGCTCTTATTCTGCAAGCATTTGAAAGCCTTAAATGTGCCGGCTTAACTACACCCACCGAAAAACGCCAAGGCCTGTGCGCATCAACTGAAGGTAACAAGTAACAAAAAGATGTGATACTATGCTATACAACTAAAACTGGAAAAGGTATAGTTATTAGTCTATTATTGAAGAGTGCAAACAAAATCACAAAGCCAAATTCAGCATGTAACAATTAGATCTTCTCTTTAAAGTAGCCTCAGAAATCCGAAGTTAATATAAACATGATTCAAGGACAGCTTTTTTATGTGCTACGATTAGTACTCAAACATCTTCAGACTACAAATTTTGTTTTTTCTGTATTATTGTCTGGATTCTGTAAAGCCTATCAGAGGATTCTGTTTATATGACTGTTCATATCCTGCTAAACTTTGGATATAACATATTCAACTTTAATCAATCCACATCTACTAAAAATTTCATAAATGAAAGAAAGTCAAATCACTTTTTCTATTGCATGATTTCTTAAGTAAATAAACTAAACTAAGTTATATAATTTGAACTAGCTCAAAAGTGCCTATACTTGTCATCAGAAAGTTTATTGAAATTGGAAATAGAGTTAAACAGAAGTTATTCACTCAAGAACACTTATTCATCTAGCTTCCAATGATGGATGTCCAGTGAAGATCACGAAATAAAATTAAAAAAAAAAAAAAGAGAAACTAGATGAGTCTATGATTTCAGTGAAGTTTAGCCCAAAATGTCAACGTCTGCTTCTTTACCCTTGATGAGAAAACCCAAAAAAGAAAAAAAATAGAGGTACTTTATTTTATCACTTGGAACTTGTTATTCATACATAACATAAGATATGAATTGTATCCGAAACTGAAAACTTCATTATGCCCCATTATTTGAAGCCGTGTTTAGAATCTCATAGTCATACATAGGCATTGAAACCCTTTTGTGTTTGCGATTTATAGATTAGAGAGAAGTTCCATTTCTAGAACGAATCATCAAATGAATGTAAAAACAGAAGCAAAGAAGTACCTTTTGAGTGATGGACGCAGGGAGAAGTAAGAGGCAGATTAGAATAGAAAATACAGTGATTGACCATGTTTCTTTCTTCTTCTTTTTTGGCCAACTGTTTCTTTCTTTCTTCGATGGAAGAAGAATGCTAAGAATATTTGTGTGTGTGTAAAGACCGAGACTTTTCAACAAAAATGGAGATCTCATAAGAAATGACCGTGAGCCCAGGGAAAGAAATTTAATGCAGAGAAGATGAATAAGGTTCTGCCATGAACAGCTAATGCCAAAGCCCAAAACTTTTGACTTTTTGCAGACTTCTCGGTTAGGCAATAAATAGTAATAAAGACAAGACAATGTACTAGGAATTAAGAGATTAAAGAAAGACAAAATTCTAAAATGAGTAGCCATTGACACTTTTGGTCTAATAATTCTCAAGTCTATATTTAGGGTGTGTTTGGATAGCAAGGTTAAGTTAAAGGAGGATAAAGGAAGGGAAGAGTTAATAAAGGAGATGTAAAGGATTTGTGTTATAAAGGAGGTTTTTAGTAATGGTGTTTGGGAAAATGAGAGATAAAGGAGGAATTATGATGTGAAATTATTTTAAAAGGTATGTAATGATTGTGGTAGGTTGAAATAATTGTATTGGTATTTTAAAGTTGTATAGGGGTAAAAATGGTAAAAATAAAGGAGGATAAATGAGTGTTATTTTTGTATTTGTTTTGGTGTTAGTAAAGTGGTATGAGTAATGATTGCCTCGAAATTTGTGCTAAAGGAGGAAGTTAATAAAGGAGATTTTTGGAGTGTTATGGTAAAGGAGGATGGAGATGTGAATGTGGGACCAAAATGTAATTTTTGAGTACTGAATTGTAAATTTTTTGGGACTAGATTATATATTTTTCCTGTTTACTATCTTTTAATTTTATTTTAAAATTTTGATACTACAAAAAATATTACCCATGTATATAATAGAGAAGGGACCAAAATGTATATTTTCTGGGGTATGAATTATGTATTTTTCTAAATTTTCTTCTTCAGTAGTTGCAGAACAAAAAATATTAGCCCTATATATACAGAATGATGGACCAATATGTATATTTTTTACACTTCAAAAAATATTACTTATATATATACTGGAGGAAGGACCAAATTGTAAAGTCTTGGAGAATGAATTATATATTTTTT
>QANZ01047686.1:14163-34393 GCA_003254925.1 Chamaecrista fasciculata
GAGAGAGAGAGAGAGAGAGGTGAGTAAAAAAATAGTAAGAAAAGATGAAGGAGAGAGAAAGTTGTAAGGGTAATAAAAAAATATTTTTATATGCAATTACAAATATGCCCTTTGAATATTTTATTATTTTATAGTAAAAAGTAGGTAATTATAAGTAGTTGAGTAGGGATATTGATGCGAAATAATAAGCAAAAGACATATTTCAAACATTTGGAGTCAAATGCTTTTGAAGAAAGAGGGGATGATGCACAACACATAGCCAAAGGTTCATTGCAAATTCCAAATGGGCTAATCACAACATGGGGAGCTATATGGATCAAGGAGGCTTTAGAGGAGCAAACTCAAGAGGCTTGGCCAAAAAGAAAATATCAAATTTTCCATCCAATGACTTTGAAAACGTCACTTGCCTTATATGGGCTGAAAGTGGAGCTATGCAACGTGATTTGGGCTCAAAGACTTGAATTTAAAGAGCTTGGACCAAGTGCTACATATATGAAGACTCATTTGGACCTAAATAATCATTTTTTGGGCTTAATTTGATGCTTGTATTTTGGGTTTTAAATTTGTGCGAATTTTATTAAGTTTGGGCTAATGTATTTGAAGTCCATTAGTATTTTAAGACAATTTAAATCAGCTTTATTATTTTAATTAGTTGGGCTTCATGTTTAAAAGTCCATTAGGGTTTTATTATTAGTTGGGTTTAGTGTTTCATGACCCATTAGGGTTTCTTTCAACTTAAAGTATAAATACTCCTTTAACACTTTGTAATTGCATATTTCAGATTTGAGATTTGAGTTTATAATATTGTGAGTTTGGTTTATCCAACTTGTGAGAGTGTGTTCTCTCTAGGGTTCTTCATTGAACTTATAGACTTATCAAGGCTTGATCATCCTTGTGGCGTCTTCCAACACTTCGGGTCTTTGTTCGTTCGAGTGCAAGGGTTCAAGTGTGATCATCTAGGCCTTTGTTTAGCTTTCTTGGGGTTGTATATTTCAACTTGGTGGTGGGTTCGTGGGATTTTCCCTTGTGGGTTCGCACCAGATATGTTAGTAATTTGAGAAGATAAAGGAGAGATAAAGGAGATTAAATAAAGGAGGGAGAGATTTTTTACTGTAGCTCTGATATTAAAGGAGTAATGTGAAATAAAGGAGGATAAAGGTACATAAAGGAGAATAACCTCCATTGCCAAACGCACCCTTAGTCTTATAACTATTTTTTTTTATAATTTTGGTCCCACCTATATCCTTTGCTTATGTTGCACGTTTGTTCACATGTTGTACTTTTGGTGTAATATTTACGGGTTAAATTGTAAAATTCATCTCATATCTTTTGGTCAGATTCTAGAATTGATCTCATATTTTTTAGTCAGGTCGTATAATTGATTTCATACCTTTCGGTCTATCTTTGGATCAAGTGGAACTGGCGGTGGGATTTTTTTACAAAGATATGAGATCAATTTTGCAACTTGAACAAGAGATATGGAACCAAAAGTGATACAGAACCAAATATGCGACTTGAGCAAAAGATGAGACAAAAAATGCAACAAAAAAAGTTATGAGACCAAATTGAGACTTGAGCAAAAGTTATGAGACTAAAAATAAACTTTGACCTAGTTAATATAAAGCGAATGCTCAAATTAGTTCTAAATGTATATTTTTAAATTTATTTAGGTTCAAGATGTTTAAGAAACTTTATTGTAGTCCTAAATGTTTCTGTAGGTGTTCACCTTTGGTCCAAAATTACTGATTGTAGTGATCATATCTCTCTAGTTTAAAGTTTAATTGTTTAAATATGATGAGTTCAAGGCTACAAGTTAGTTTTAATAATTAATTTCTCTATCCAGTTAGGACCTTCTACAAATGAAGTTAAATTGAGCTTCAAAAATGAGTTGATTGTTTCATAGTCAAATGAGCAAAATTGGTTATATTTCACTCAGTTCAAATTTGAATGTAACGAGTTTTGAGCTATGGATTGCTCTAGAGTCTACACCAAAAAGTAAGTTTAAGATAAAAAAAAAAAATATAAAAAGTTAATCATATAAAGGGGTTAAGATGCCACAATTTTGTCCAAATGAAAATTAAGAAATTATGTACACACTTTAATTTTAATAGTCTTTTGAATTTCTTCAATAATAAGATTGTAGACACTTTTTTTCTGAAAGAAAAAAAATAGCAAAAAAAACCAAATGATGGCTTGAGATATGAGTAAGTATGCAATTGATTTCATGCTTGCTGTTGCTGGGTAACTAAAGGATTGCATCGCAAATGTGGCATCTATGTAAAAAAATATGTATTTAGAATACTAATTTCTTAAATATATAAGTTTGGGGGAGTGAAAGTTTAGTAAGCAATCTAGCTAGTTGACTTATTTTTGCTTTCTCGAGTTTTGCTACAAAAACCTCATTAGATTGAGCTATTCAGTTTTTTCTTTCTATCTTTCACCTCTTTCTTATTTTTTTTCTTTTCATTTATTTTTAAATTTTAAATCACAATTTCAAAACTTATGCCAAAAATAAGGGGAAAGCCAACTAACTCAATCTAATGAGCTTTTTATAACAAAATCCTTCTAAAAAATTAGAGGTATTATCAAGAAAGTTGTAACCTTTATGAGTAGTTGGTTTTCACATTAACAAGCATTCATGAAGGAATTCTTTTGGATTGGCAGATAAGCACGAAAGTATCACACACACACAAGAACTTTATTTAAATTTTGGAGTTATATTTAGTTTTCCTTTTTGTGACTGCATTTGTCTTGAATATTTTAATGTTAAGGTTTTAAAGAAAACATGCCTAACCCACCAAGTTGGTTTGTTTAACTCCAGTTTTTAGTGAGTCGAGTTAGTAAAATTTTGACTTAACAAAGATTATCGCTCGCGTGGTTTAGCTCACTCAACCCGCGATCATATATATGATCAAAAAGAAGAAAACGCGCCTCTCCATCACTAAGAAGGGAGAGTACCGACAACCTCAGAAGACGAGATGGCGTGCTCGATTCGACCCGAAAACGCGCCAGGAAACATGGAAAAACGAAGGTGCACGCAAGGAAGAAAATGTGTCGATTTTGAAGACTATAAAAGGAGGTTTTTTATTTCATTTTAGGGGGGCTTTTCTCTGATTTCTGGAAGTGAAAAAAAATCTGAGAGAAGAGAGTTTTCTTTTGATTTTCTGCTCTGTAACAAAATAGAAGAATCTGATAGAGAAAAGAGAGAATTGGAAGTTGAAGGAGGATACTAGTATTGTAATCTTAATCTTCTTCTATCTTGTAATGTTGAACTTAAAAAAGGAATTGGTTAAATTATTATTTTTGTCTAAATTCATCTTCTCTTGTTTGATCTTGGATGTTTAGAAATGTTAATTTTTCTTGAGTTTTTTAGATCGTTTTGAAATTATCTGTATGTTTTGGGGTTGTTTTGTAATTTTCTGCATACTTTTGGGACAAATCTGTAGTTTTTTTGCATACTTTTGGGACTTTTTGTAGTTTTCTGGATGTTTTGAGGCTGTTTTGTAATTCTTTCCATGCTTTTGGGACGGTTCTTTCCAAGTTGGTTTGTTTAACTCAAGTTTTTAGTGAGTCGAATTAGTAAAATTTTGAATAAATAAAGATTATGACTCGTGTGGTTTAGCCCACTCAACCTGTGATCATATGACCAAAACGAAGAAAAAACCTATGATCCATGGTGAGTTGACAGATTAGATAATCCATAACCATCTAGTTGGTTAATTAAGGGCCTGTTTGGCATTACCATCATTCTAATCCCATCTCATTCAATCTTAATCTCATCTTAAGATTGGATGAACAATAATGGTTGGGTGTTTTTTGGAACCTTCATCTCATCTCATCTCATCCACATCATCATCTCATTCACAACATCATCTCATTTTCTCTTACAATTACTAATTTATCCCTACTTATACACCTATAATTACCTATACTTTAATACAAATATAAAAAAAAGAACTAGACAAAATAGTAATTTTACATACCCTCATTACACTTATAATTTTCTCTCTCTATCTATCATTTCTCATCATTTTTTTATCTTTTCCACTCACACACTTTTTCTCTTTCTCTCTCTCACACACACACACACCTCTCTCTCTCTCTCACTCTCACACACCCCACACACACTCTTATTTATATATATATATATATAGAATTTATATTAATTTAATTAAACAAAAAATTTATAATATTATTATTTTTTTAGTTGCAATATTTCTCATTCTTCAATTATGCTTGTCTCTTATATTATTATAGAAAGAGTTAGGCATGTTCACGGGCCGGGTCCACGGCTGGGTCGGGTCACCGGGTCCACCAGGGTCCGGCCGGGCCAAATTTTTTTTTAAAATTTTATTTATTTATTCTATATATATTTTAACTTATATATATTGGTAAAACAATTAATTTTGGATCAATTTAATGATGTTTTTATCAATAAAGACATTTAATTTGACTTAATTGTTAAAAAAATGTTGATTTAATTAAGATTAAATATATATTTTATGTATATTTTTAATATACAATTGATAAAAATAATAATAGATATGTATTTCTTACAATTAAAAAAATATTTAGTAGTATAAAATATAAAAATAGTATAATAAAAAGTAAAAAACAAAAAAAAAATTGGGGGTACCCCGGGCCGGGTCTAGACTAGCTAGACCCGGACCCGGCCCGAACACCATCGGGCCGGGCCGGGTCCGCCGGGTTGGGTTGGGTCCATGAACACCCCTAGAAAGAGTAATGCTATAAAAAGATCCATTGCTTAAGCAATGAACTTTTTATAGTCTATCTCTCTCTTTTTCAAATCAAAAATTGAATATAAAACTTCGATGTGAGAGTGATTGATGGAGAGAGAGATAAACTGTAAAACTCTATTGCTTGAGCAATACAGTTTTTTATTGAGGAATGATAGAAAATTACTGAAATGGGCATAAAATAAGACAATCTCATATATTGTATTTTGCTTCAGTTTTCGGTCAAATTAAAGGACTCAAAAATCTAATAACGGTAACGTATTGAATGGAGAAAATACAAAATGGCTCAAGTGTATGTACAGGATGGAAAAATATAGGGTTAAAGGGTCAATTTAGTCCTAAATGTATGCCTTAATATTCATTTTGGTCCATTATATTTCAAAATATTCAAATTGCTCCTAAATATTTGCAAAATGTTTCATTTTGGTCCCAACTATTGAATATGGCTTGTTTAGAGCTACGTATTGTTCACGAAGAATACTTTCTCTATCTAGTTGGGACCAAAACGAAACATTTTACCAGTATTTAGGACCAAAATGAATTATTTTGCCAACATTTAGGATCAATATGAACATTTTGAAACATAATGGACCAGATGAATATTAGGGCATACATTTTGGATCAAAATGAACCATTGACCAAACATTTTTGTGTTGTTTTGTTATTTGCATTATGGTCCTTAAACTATTCTTTGTTATTTTTTTTTCGTTGGATTTCACAAATAGATCCGATTATTGATGACTGGGATTTCGTGTAAGCCCCAAGTTATCATTTACACATGTTAGGGATTGATTAATAGGACCGGTACAAATTTATGGACCAAATTGTATTCTTAAAAATAATTCCAATATTATTTTCATTTTGGCCCTTCATCTCATCCACTTGGATTGACCTCTAACCCTTCATCCAAAATTTTCTCATCCTCACGCTTTCCAATAGCATATCACACTTTTCATTATCATCTCATCTCAATATCATTCCAATCAAACCACACCCAAATAGCTATCATCTCATCTCATTATATCCATCTCATCTCATTATTTCCTACCATTTCTACCTTTATACAAATTAAAAAAATCCATAAACCTATTTCAACAAACCATAATCATTACATACCCTTTTATATAATTTCACACCCTATTTAACATCATTTTTTCTAAAATCACCCAAACACCAATACATCATTTCATCTCATCCAATTCAAACTTAATCTCATCTCATTCCATAAACTTAGCTTAGATTGAAATAGTATGGCCCTACAGAGGCCCTAAGCCAACTCGACTCACTGTGTGGGTAAAAACATTGGCAGAATTTTGATTCACTATTATGACTCACATGAGTCAATCTGAATGAGTTGAAACTTATGATGAGCAAGCTCAAATGGGCCGAGTTGTTTACTTTTTGACAACTAAAATGACGATTGCACAAACTAAAATGACGATTTCTTTTACCCCATTATTATTGTTGGTCTATTGTTCTGCTTCTGCTTGCGTATTCATAGTACATGATTCTGCACTTTTCTTATTCGGTGATTAATTGGAACTAGCTATCATCAGAGACGCAGAGAGCGAAATCGCCGGTGGAGACGGGACAGTAGGGAGATAGAGAGGTGTTCGCCGGCGATGAAGAATGGCGGGTCTGAAACTCTGAATAGCTATGGATTTTAAGGATGTGTTTGGATGGAGTGTCAAGGGGAGAATGGAGAGGAAGCTCGGCTACTGCCCTCATCCAAATCTACAGATGAAGCTTTTTGTCACAAATCTGCAACACGATTGTTGATTTATGCTTTTAGAAAAACTGCACCGAAGGGATTTTGCTTATTAAAGCTGAGGAATCAACTCTACGTCATTACAAGCTTTCTTTTTCACCTCTGTGTTGGACTAAATTAGAGGAATCAACACGATTCCACTCGATTGAAGCTGATTTGCGAGTCATACTGAGACGTGACCAGATTTGTAGCGGTAGAAACTCAAAATCGTGCATTTTTACAAGTTAACACGCCATTTTGACAAACATGGGTAAGAGTACATGTTTTCTTTTATCATCTTCATAATTTATTGATTTTGTGTAATACTCTAAAGTCTAAATGGAATTAAATCTCTATTGTCAATAAAAATAAATGTTTTAGCGTATAATATATTTTTTTTCAAAAAAGGAAATCATATTGTCGATCTCTATGATATTTTTTTTTATGGCAAAAGACTTTTTCGTGTCTCTAACGTTTGTTTTGTGTCAGTTATGCCCCCAATGTGAAATATTTGGTGTCAATTATTCTTTAAAGTTTGACTCGTTAATTATATGGATGGAAAATGCTGACGTGTCAATTTTTTTGCCTATGTGTCAATTTTCTTTTTAATTGACCACGTGTCACATGACTGGATAAATAAAACATTCCAGCTTTATTTTTTGTTCACTTTGGCATTATCTACGTGGCTTTACCTTGACAAAATACTATTTTAAGACCCTAACTATTAATTTTTATGCGGTTGACTCCCTTTTCTTTTCACACAAGGATCAAAACATTAAAATAAATAAATAAATTGGATCTCTAATAGATTGTTTGACTAACTAGGATTTCAGACAATCTTGTTTGAGTCGATACTAGTTTTGTTTTTGCTTTTGTGGTTTTCGTTTAGCTAATGAAACCGATCTTTGCCTTAGACAAAAAATAAGGCTGAAATGTTTTATTTATCCAGTTATGTGTCACGTAGTCAATTCAAAAAGAAAATTGACAAATAACAACAACAACAACAACAACCAAAGCCTTATCCCACTAGGTGGGGTCGGCTATATGAATCAACTGACGCCAACGTGTTCTTTCCTTGCACATGTCAACCGTAAGGTTATTGAAAGCTAGATCTTTTCGGATAGTTTCTTGGATAGTTTTCTTTGGTCTTCCCTTTCTTCGGGTTATAGGATTCTCTACTATTTGATCAACTCTCCGTACAGGGGCCTCTAAAGGTCTTCTTTGCACATGCCCAAACCACCTAAGGCGTGTTTCGACCAATTTCTCAATGATAGGCGCCACACCGACCTCCTCTCTGATGACTTCATTCCTGATCCTATCCTTAATAGTATGACCACACATCCAACGGAGCATTCTCATCTCAGTCACGTTGAATTTTTGCTCATGTTGCCCTTTTATCGCCCAACATTCAGTACCATACAATAGAGCGGGTCTTATTGCCGTGCGGTAAAATCAAGGTTATTAAAACCGGACCGGCCATTGAACCGGCCGAAGGAGGGGTTCAAGGTTCAATGGTTCAACCGGGGTCGGACCGTTGATAAATAAATAAATTAAAAATAATAAAAAAACCTATATATGATAAAATTTTAATTCAAATATTCATAATTAGGTTACAAAATACAATTATAACATTAATATATTAATACAATTTTCATAGATTAACATGAATTAATTTAGAGATAATCAATTTTCATAATGTTCAACAATATAATATCATCAAGTGACATTTTATGATCACTTTCTCTATCAAATTTTGGTTCATAATCAACATTCTCTAATATTTGACCCATAATTATAAAAAAGACCAAAAAAATCAACCAAAAAAAAAAAAAGAAAAAAAAATAAACCAGGACCGGTTCAACCGGTTTGGCTCCGGTTCAGCCGGTTCATCCCGGTTCTCTGCCTGGCCGGTTATTAAAACGACTCGGACCGGCCTAATGACCGGTTCCCGGTTCAACCAGCCGTCCGGTTTTAATAACTATGGGTAAAATTTTCCTTTTAGTTTAAGCGGCACTTTTTTATCACAGATAACCCCTGAGGCCATTCTCCACTTTATATATGTATGTAAAGTTGACAAATAAGCAAAAAAAATTGATACATCAGTATTTTCCGTCCACATAATTAACAAAGTCAAACTTTACTGTATAATTGACACCAAAGTTTCACATTGGGGGCATAACTAACACAAAACAAAACTTAGGGGCATAACTGAAACTGACCCCAAACGTTAGGGGCACGAAAGGGTCTTTTGCCTTTTTATTGGCAAAAGTACTCTAATTGGTACCTCCAAAGTATGTGGTCATTTTTAGTTGTACCTCCAAAGCTTTTTTATTTTCAGTTGTACCCCCAAAGTATTAAGTCAATTTCAATTATATCCCAAAATTTTTTTGAGTCAATGATACCCTGATCTTTCTTTTTTGTACCAATTGTACCCTCAATATTTTCTTTTTTGTGTCAGTTGTACACCCAAATTGGGGGGTATTTGAGGTTACAATTGACACAAAAAAAAAAAGATTGAAGGTACGATTGATTCAAATGTGATACATTGGGGGTATAATTTATTGAAAAAAAACTTTGGGAGTATAACGGAAACTAACCCCATACTTAGCGGGTGCAATTGACAAAAAAAGTTTTGAGGTACAACTGAGAAAGACCGCTTACTTTAGGGGTATTAATAGTAATTTTGCCATTTTTTTAAATTTAAATATCAACTTTCATCAGTAACTGTAATTAAGGGTGAGCACGGGTTGGGTTGGATTGAGTTTTGTAATTTTTAAAACTCCACCCGCAGAGCTGTGAGTTGGATTGGGTTGAACCCGCGGGTTGAATTTGTATTTTTTTTAAAAAAATTTACAATAAAAAATATTATTATAAATTTGTGAGTAATGAATAAAAAGGCTTACACATAACAAAAGTTAAAAAAATATGCATTTTATATATAAAAATATAATTCAATTAAAATACACTCAGTAACATATATAAATGTAATACATATATGTAATCATGTAAGTTTTAAAATCAAAATATCTTATTTATAAAGAACTGGCAATATAAATACGTACAGAAAACATACAAAATATATGATAAATACATACATATATAAAAATAAAAAAATTGATGTGCGGGTTCGCAGATTGGATTAGGTTGAAAATCACGAACCCGCAACTGTATGGGTTGAAAATTTTGAACCCAACCCAACCTGCAACTGCGAGTTGGGTTGGTTTTTGGGGGCTCGCAAGTTGGCGGGTTGGGTTGCTCACCCCTAATTTCTGGTTTGATATCTTGTGAATATAACTATTTTTGTTGATTTTTTTTATTATGGTGAGATACGTGACACAGGTCAAGTCTGAATTAATTAGAATGAGTGACTGGGAACCAAAAAAACAAGTTAATGATTAACTCAATTTTGATGAAGCTAGGTTAAGTTATACATTTTTTATATAAAATATCATAAAAACCTTAATTGATGATGCTAATTATGAAACTATATTTTTGATGATGTTAAGTTATACAGAGGTCCCTAAGTATTCATGATGAAATTTACTCCTATATATCATTTACTTTAGTGTAAAATTAAATTAAAGCAAACATAAATAGGCCTCTTATTATATAACAAAAAGGTTTAAAGTACTAAACCTATAATTATCTTCTCAAACAAATAACAGATCACGCAATTATCTTCCTTAAAATTAATGAGCTAACAGAGGATTTAAATCATCGTGCAATATGAGTCAATTCTCAAAACAAAGTACACTTTGTAGGACAATGCCACATACAGATCTGTTCTTTTGTTTGCCAAACAACAAAAACTAAACCCAAACAACCAAGCAGGGTAGCCGAGCAGCACGAACAGCCACCAGACCACCACCACGAACAATAAGTAGCATAACAGTGTGAACTGAAAGCATGGAGCGCGAGTGACTCAAGGTTGTTCGAAACCGAACCAAACCAAACCAAATCGATGTGAAAACCAAACCAAACCGATAGATGAATGGTTTGTTTTGGTTTGGACGCCGCACAAACCGAACCAAACCACCAAACTGCTAAAACTCTTATTTACTTATATATATACATCTACCTCATATTCTCATTAGATAACTCATACTCTATTACTCATACATACAATATTCAACATTTAGAAGATATTTACAAGTTTGGAAATATTTGCACCTTCATATAAATATATATATATATATATATATTTGTGAGTTAAAAGTTGTTATATACTAATGATTTTTGAACCTTCATAAGAGAGAATGAGAATATTATTAATTACATAACATATTATAATGCATCATGAGTGGTTATACATCTTACTACATTGTATAAAATTGAGTTAGTTTATACAATATAAAACATACCATATTTGAAGAACTTGTTGTGATATTAAGTTAGAGGAAGAAATATATATTAGGAAATTACAATTCTTATTTCAACTAATTATTTATAAAAATTCTTTTATACAATAATGATAATATTTATTTTCTTATTGATATATTAGTAAGTTATGAGAATAACTATGTATATATATATTATTTATTAGTATATTATTGACAAAATTGACAATAATGACATTCAAACTGCTCAAACCGAACCACCCAAATCGCTTTTTATTGGTTTTGGTTTGGTTTGGTTTTTATGAATGAAATCAATTAACAGTTTGGTTTAAAAAATCCTTTCAAATCGCCTGACGAACACCCCTAAGTGGCTGAGTGAAGAGTTGAGAGGGAGTGAGCTGTAGATTGGGGTTAGAGTTAGACAAAATTGAAGATTGGGACTAGTTTTAGGTGATTTGGTCACGAGTTTTGGGCCTCCAGTGTAAAAAAAAGAAAAGAAATTGAAATTGAGTGAACTCGCCGAGTTTGCAGTAAACTCGCAAGTTCACCGAGTCTATGAATTTAGCATGAGTTTGCATCGAGTTCAGTTATTTACGAATTTGTGGCCAGTTTTCTCGAAATCGGGGGATAAACTTTGCGAGTTTACAAGTTAACTCTAGAGTTTAACAAATATGATCATATTAGATAACTGCCATCATACATACTTGATAATACTAGAATTAATATTCACAATTACTTTTCATTGAAAAAGTTATAACTTTAATATCTTAAAAAAATTTAGTCATCAATATATATAAAAAATTATAGCTATATTTAATTTTGTTTAGTAAAAGTAAAATGATATTCCAATTTTAACATATATTTGTTAAACTTAATATTTATATATGGAAATCAAATATTTTGATCGTAAAAAGAAATATCCTTTTATATCTTAATTAATTTTTGTGATTACGTTTCTTTTAAATGTTCACTTTAATATCATTAAGAGAATTTAATGTTTAAGATCCAAAGAGTTATGATTAAATTAATTTTAGTCTTTAAAGTAGAATTATTGTTCAGTGAAAGTCTCTTTTAGTGTGTTTAACTTTACAATTTATAACTTCAATAAATGTTTGGGATTTGGAGCCAAAAAAATACATTATAAAATTATTAGGAGATGGCTTATAAATATCCATTTTTCCAGCCTCTGAAATACATCTATTTTGTCCTAAACTTAGCATTCTTAAGAACATTGAAGAATATGGCATCGTCAAGTCTTTCATCCAAGCAAGAGACTCAACTAGCTATAAACAATGTTAATACTCCAGAAGAAGCAACACAAAATGAGCAGCTAATTGAAGCTCTCAAAGACATGATGACTGTAAGTGTGAAATTTCTCTTACTAAATGACTATTGGTTTAATCAATAGTGTTCTAATAGTTAAATTTATGCATGCATATTTTCATTTTTTGTATGATCATAAAGAAATCAGTGAAGGAGTTTAAGGAAGCTTGTAGAATGGAGAAGAAAAGAAAAGCTTCGGAAGGAATTGATGATTTAAGTTCGGAAAAAAATTTATCCTCAATTCAAAGATCGGAAGATCTTGATCCTTCTATGTTGGTAGGTTCTTCTATTCGAGTTTGATTTTATCTCAATTGATACATATTTTTATTTTTTTTTTAGAAATTGACATTACTTGCCTTCATTTCAAATTTTTAATCCGCTAAAAATTTTAGTCATAGAAAAATATAATTAATTATAATTAATGAAGCTAAGACCACTGGGTCATTTGGATCGAAGTCAGGTCCTCTAGAATTGAAATTCGTAGAATTCTCTGGATTTGAGAAAAATCTGGACCATTGGCTTGATCTAACGTCTCGTATTTCGCTACGTCACCTCTGATTAAATGAAATGAGTTGATGCAATTTTTTTGTCTTCTCAGTAGGCATCCCTAGACAATAATATATACTACAATCAATTCACTCATTACCTAGCTTCACTATTTAGCTTCATCCCAAATTGCAATTTCCTCTGCTAAACATTCACATAGAGAGATGACTAACAAGCTCAAAATTAGATCCCTCTATCTGATTAATTCATCCCCTCCACCCAATTTTGATGGAGAAATTCAAAAGAAACGACAAAGAATCAAATACCCAAACAATGCCCATCGACGATGACATCTAAAACTTCGTCTCCTCTTTCCGATACAATTCCCCATTCATCCAAATCATTCTCATCAGCTTCGTCTGCTTATGCTATCTCGACATGTTCAATGCTCTCTCTGGCATGGGTGGTGGTGATTGTGGTGGAGGAAGAGGGAGATCGTCATCAACAATAACGAAGAAGAAGAGGTCATTGAATCCTATATGTGTCTCTCGCGGATGCCTACTGAGGAGAGAGAGAAAATTTGCTTCAACTCACACTTTCATTAAATCAGAGGCGACGTGGCAAAATAAGATTCATTAGATCAACCCAATGGTCTAGATTTTCTCAAATCCAGAGAACTCTAGGAATTTTAATTCTAGAGGATTCAATCGCATTTGGATATTAGACTATTATTTGGATTAATTCGGATTAACTTAATGTTATAATATGATGACAATGATGTAATGTATGTGTTTGTGTCCATAGGATCCAAAGAAGGGAAGAAAGGTGAAGAATGAAGTAGTAGCTGAAAAAGTTGTGAACTTTAGTCTTCCTCAAAACTTGGATGTTGCCAATGTTAAGGACATTGACAAGATTCAAGAAAGGTTGGGAAGATGGAGGATACAACGTAGACAACGCAAGACGAAAATGATCGATATGGTAAATGAGATACATACATCAAAACTTTTGTGATTTATTTATAAAAATATTAAATGATGTTTAGTGATGATGATGATTAAATTTCATTGTGCAATTTTTCAGTTCTATTGTCATTTAAGATCAAAGAAGACGTTTCGATCAATCCCTGAAGCTGTGAATTTTATAATTTATGAGTCTGTTCGTCGATTGTCCAAGCCTACTCCTAAGAGACATAAGGTTTTAATTTACAATTATTTGGCAACACATAAATTTTAATTTTGTTCTTCAAATTTAATTAATACATACAAATCTTAATTATTCTAATTATGCATTATTTTTTTTTATAGTATATGCAAATCTTAATTATTATAATTAATATATACCTATTTATTTTTACTTTTCAAATTGATCATGGAGATAGTTAGCTAATTATAAATTAACAAAGTTGAATTTTTGACATTTTTTAATCATTATAGGAATGTGAGATGGGACAAGAAAAATTTGATCGTGGAACTTTGTGTATGAACACACATAAGAGACAAGATGGAACATGTGCTAATGATGAGGTTACAAAAATTGGAGTAAGTAAATGATACGTTTGTTTATGATGAATGGTTCTGTGGTTGTATTGATGAGGCTGCAAATATGGCTTTTTTGCTTTTATATTATCGTTTTGGGGTTGTTGATAGGCTGGAATATATGATTTACATGTCTTTCTAACTATAGCAAAATTTATGGCATCTAAGTCTTTCTAAAAGATTGGGGAAATTAGATGACATCTCCATGTACTGCCCACCTTATTGTTGTAGTAGTACTTCTTCATCATTTAATTTAAAGTTGTAAGTTAGGCATTCTTGTTAGCATCTTAAGTTAAAATATCTTAAATTTCTTTGGTTTTTTAGTTGTCATTATCAATTTAAGTATTGTTTAAAGTTGTAAGTTGGGGAATTTTACTGGCTTTTCTGCTTTTATATTGTTGTTTTGACTATAAGAAAACTTATATCAAGTTTATTGTTGTTTTGACTATTATTGTCTTGACTGTGGCTTTTTGGTGAATGTAATATGCAGGCTTTTATATCAAGTTTTTTTCATCCCATTTTGTTTATTTAAAGCATAAAATGTAGTGTACCATTACATGCAAGCAATTTTGACACTTCTTTCCATATTAAAATCTATTTTGCATATTACATATTTTGGAGGTAATGGCTCCCCACATTACACATGAATTATTTAGTTATATACACTTTCAATCATGTATCTAATATTGTCAAAAGTTCTAATCTAACGTTCCAATTTGTTTGTTCCTATATAATTATGCCTTGAAATGTCATCAATTTAGTGAATTTGTAACGTAACTTAGTCAAGTTTCTAAAACTTTTGTACGACACTTTTTGGCATACTATTTCTAACCCTAGAATAACTACTATGAATCTCTATGTTGTTTTTCATAACAATTGGATTACTAGAGGTAACTAATATATGACTTTTTGCATGCTATTTTTCCTAATATTTTTTTTGCTTTTGCCATGACAGAGAGATGCTTTCATGCTTATAGTTTTACTGAATTTATAAGATGTGTTAGCATGTAGGTGTTCTTCAATTTATAATATAGAACTAGTTATATTAACTTTCAATATTTCTGAGATATGTTTTGATAATAAACTATTTTTGCATACTAAAATTCATGAAATCCAGTTTCAATTTTGCCCAACACAAGTGTTTGGTGATGCTTCTAATATAGGGCCAACTTCACAGGATAACTCTTCTGAAATGGTAGAAATGAGGTCTCATATCTCTAAATTACAAAATGAAATAGGCCAACTGAAAGACCAATTGCAGAGATTGATCAATAATCATTCACAATCACCACCAAGTCAAGGATGCCCACCAAGCGAAAATGGAGGCCCAACACATTAGGATATGAATTATGCATAATTCTGTTTTATGGATTTGGAATCTAGTATGAATTGATTAATTTATGAGTAAATTTTTTAAATATAAAATGAATTTTGATTTTTATCTTGTTTTAACTGTCAAGAATGGGTTAAACTGACTATTTGTATTCAAAATTTATAGAATTTCTGAAAATAGCAAAAACGAATAGGGTTAAAAATTAGGATTTGGCAAAAAAAAAAAAAAGAAGAAGATAAAAGCATTTTGTGACAATTAAAAAGAATGTCACAAAGCCTATATTTCTTTTTGGTATATTTTTGTGACAGTTACACCCAACCATCACAAAAATATAGTTTTGAGATGGTTGAAGAGACTGTCGTAGACCTTTTTTTGTTAACAATTTTGGGACAATTCTCGACTTGCATTGCAGTGGTCAACAAATTGTTACGCTAGATAATTTTGCAACAGTTTTGCTCAATCGTTGCAAATGTCAAGTTTTGTGACGGGTTTTTTCAAAGACTTCCAACCGTTAGAGAGAATCGTCGTAAAACTTTTTGATACACATGGTTTTGCGACGATTTATAAAACTATTGCGAATCCCCTTTGCGATAATTTTAACCATCGTGAAACTAAAAATGAATCGTAGCAAAACTCTTGTTTATTTGTAGTGAGAATCCTGGTGTGCTATATGAACATCGTATCTTATTCGGGTAGTTCTTATTTTTAAGTGAATTCAACATTAAATTTGATTTTAATGACTTGTATATTGTAATGGTGTTGTACTGATTATATTACTCTTCACATTTTACTTTTAATTCTTGGAATTGGATTCCATACTTAACCATTCCCTAGTTTTTATCTTCTTCTCTAGTTTAATGCCCACAAAGTGATTGGTAAAATGAGTCAATAAATTAAAGTTGGTCATCTTCACATTCTTTCTTTCTCCGATTAGTTCATCAAAAAATAAGATTAAATCAAGCTCTAGAAGTGAGTTTCTTATTCACGATCAAACAAATAAAATTAGTTATATCTTTCTCTTTTCAAATTCAAATCAAATACAACGAGTTCAAAGCTACGAGTTACTTTGGACTAATTTATTTTCTCCACAATTGAATCGTCAACAAATGAGGTCAAATTGAGGCCGAAAATATAAATAAAAAGAAATTGGAGAAAGTGACTCGTCATTTGTTGATTGTTTCAACTGGACAAAAAAAAAGACGCATCAAAAGTGACTGATATTTACAAACTTGTACTTGAAATGAAATCAACTTCTTTCGTTTGACAATGAACAAATGATATATTTTCAGAGTTCGGTTTAACTTATTCATTGACAGCCTCAATTGAAGGGGGAAATGATTCGTAAAAAACATGTAACTCTTAATTTATCGCATTCAAAGTTAAAATAAGAGAAATATAACAATATTGGAAAATAAGGCTAATAAAAATTGATCCCAAATATAAATATAATTTAGCATAAACGAAGGAAATGTGAATTGATATGGAAGGTGCGAATGCTAAACAAGAAAACGCCTATCTTCAACTTCTAGACCCTTCTCGTCCTTCTCACACTCATCTTTCTTATACTTCCATTAGGGGTGAGCACGGATTGGATTTGGAGAAAATTTCAACCCAACCCGCACATCAATTTGCGAGTTGAGTTGGGTTTTGTAATTTTTAAAACTCAACTCAAACCAACCCAACCCGCAGAGCTATAGATTGGGTTGGGTTGAACCCGCAGGTTGAGTTTGTATTTTTCTTTAAAAAAAATAATTTTCATAAGAAAAATATATTATTATAAATTTATGAGTAGTGAATAAAAAGGCTTACACATAACAAAAGTTTAAAAAAATATAGATTTTATATATAAAAATATAAATAAATTAAAATACACTCAATAACATATATAAATGTAATACATATATGTAATCATGTAAATTTTAAAATTAAAACATCTTATTTATAAAGAACTAACAATATAAATACATAAAAAAACATACAAAAATATACAACAAATACATGCGTATATAAAATATTTAAAAAAAATTATGTGCGGGTTCGCAGGTTAAGTTAGGTTAAAAAATCACGAACCCGCAAGTATGCAAGATAAAAAATTTGAACCAAACTCAACTTGTGAACTCGAACTAACCCAACCGCAGTTGCAGGTTGGGTTGTTGACCCCTAAATGTAATGTTGCACATATATTGTTCACAAATTACAAGATCACACTGTGGGGCGGAACGCAACTACTCAATCTTCTCATTAATTCAATCAATCTTGGTAAAAGTATCAATTTTGTCCCCAAACTTCATACCAATTACCAATTTCTTCCTCAATCTTTTTTTGCTTTCAATTTCATCCCCAATGTTTCACATTTTGGTCAATTTTATCCTTTTTCTTACTTTAGCCAAATATTATTGATAGAATCTACGTGTATAATGATATATAATGTAAAATTGATAGAAAAAGAAATTCAACTCCTAATCAGATTGAAAAACAGGATACAATTTGTCGTTAATTTATTGAAAGAAATTAGTCAAAAGATAAAATTGACCAAAATATAAAACATTGGGGACGAAATTAGTACTCTTGCCATCAATCTACTATGTATTGTTCTCATATTTTAAAGGTCAAAGAGTAATTTTGGTGATAAATATATGTTTTTAAAAGTATATATTGATATAATTTTTCATTTTGGCCCAAATTATTAAATGTAATTTTTTTTTATTAAAGGTTCATTTTGGTCCTAAATGTATGCCCTAATGTTCGTTTTGGTCCATTATGTTTCAAAATGTTCAAATTGGTCCTAAATGTTTGGCAAAATGTTTCATTTTGGTCCCAAACTATTGAATATGACTCGTTTCAAGTTCAAATGAAATGGGTTTAGAGCTTCATATTGTTCTCAAAGAGTAGTTTCTCTATCTAGTTGGGGCCGTCAACAGACGAGGTCAAATCGGCCCTAAAAATAGACTGTTCGTTTCATGTTCAAACAAGTAAAAACTGATCATATCTCTCTCGTTTCAAATTCAAATGCGATGAATTCAGAACTACGAGTTTTTCTTAACAAAACCTTTGAACTTAAAATGAGATATGAGAAAAATATGACCAAATTCAATAGTTTGGGACCAAAATGAAACATTTTACCAACATTTAGCACCTAAATGAAACATTTAGTTAACATTTAGGACCAATTTGAACATTTTGAAACATAATGGACCAAAATGAACATTAGGGCATATATTTAGGACCAAAATGACCCTTTGACTTTATTTTTTTTCATTTCAAGTTCGAATGTAACGAGTTTCGGGTTACGTATTACTTTCGAAGAATACTTTTTCTATCTAGTTAGAGCTGTCAACAAACGAGATCAAATCAACTCACGAAAATTGGGCCGCTCATTTCACGGTCAAACAAGCAAATTTAGTCATATCTCTCTCATTTCAATTATAAATGTAACAAATTCAAAGTTATGCGTTACTTTTAACAAATCATTTTTTTGGATCGTTAGCAAAAGAGGTCAAATCAGGCTCAAAAGTGTGTTTGAAATCAACTTTTCATAATTTTTTTCACTTTTTGGTCCTTACCTCACTTTTAAGTCTAATTTGATCTCATTTGTTGATGGCCTCAATTGGTAAAAAAAAAAAAAAAAAGGCTTCTTAAGCGTAACTCATGATAATAGGCCCAAATGGCAGAACATGCCCTTGATCCAGCAGGCTATGAACCCACCAGATGGGTCACATGGGCGTGAACGCCCTACATCTCGCTTAGCCAAGGACGCCCACAGTCACGAGGGATATGGGCGCCCACGCACCAACAAATAAGAAAACATTCCCTGAATCAATCAGGAACTAATCAAGGATCGCTCAAGATCCGCTGTCAATCAAGACAGGTCAATCAGAGATCCTTCCCCTTGATAGCGCCTTGGTCATCAAGGCACCTTTCACAGAAAAGGAAATTACGTGGGAGGCAAGGATCACAATCAGATCAGCCAAGATCACAATCAAGCATCCAAGCATTTATGGCAAGATCATGCCAGATCATCCTCAGCCAGTATAAAAGGTTAACCCTTCACACTAGAAAAAGGTACGCTCTCTACTCAGTCAATTGACGTTATTGAGTTCATAACCCTTACTAACTTAAGCATCGGAGGTGAATCGCAGGGCCACCATGTGTGTTCATTGTCTTGGGACCTAATTTGATTTCACGTACCGACAACTTTAATTAGATAAAGAAAGTACTCTTAAACAACAATTAACTCTAGACTTGTCAAATTTAAATTTGAAATGAGAGAAATATTACCACATTCAAAAATTTGGAATCAAAATAAATATTTTGCCAATATTTAAGACCAATATAAATCTTTTGAAACGTAAAATATTAAAATGAACATTAAGACATACATTTAGAACTAAAATGACCATTTAACTCATTTTAAAATTAATATAAAAGTAATATATATATATATATATAAATATATATTATATACACTCGCATATACACTAATAACCTTCTAAAAGAAAATATAAGATAATGACAATTTTAAGGGTGTGTTTGGATTAGAAGTAGGTAATGAAATGATGATTTTATGTAATGAAATGGTAATGAGAAAATTATGTAATGAAAATGTAATGAAAATGGTGTTTGGATTAGTTTGAGATGTAATGAAAAAAATAGGATGTGAAATTATGAAAAAGGGTATGTAATGATTGTGGTTGGTTGAAATAAATATATGG
>QANZ01047686.1:34836-64769 GCA_003254925.1 Chamaecrista fasciculata
AGAGAGAAAGTTGTAAGTGTAATAAATGAGGGTATTGAAAATTACTATTTTGCTAAATAGTTTTTTTATATTTGTATTAGAGTATAGGTAATTATAGGTATTTGAGTAGGGGTATGTTAGTAATTGGGTATGAAATATGTAATGAAATGAGTTGGTAATGAAGTGTAATTTTTGTAATGACTTAAAAATTGAAAAACAAACACCCAAATAACACTGTAGCTTAAGTTATGTAATGAAAATGGGGATAATGAAAGTGTAATGAGATTATAATGAAATTATAATTCTAATCCAAACACACCCTAAATGAGGTACTCAGATTGGGGCCTCAGTCTTATCTCTCTATACAGAACTCACATGGGATGATGGGAAGTGAAGGAAACATTAGTAACCTTCTAAAAGAAAATGAGTAAATTAGCATTTTAGTCCCTGAATTATGCAGGCGCTGGCAGTTGGGTCCCTAAATTTACGAAATGGTACAACTCGGTCCCTAAATTATGCAACCGTTAGGCAAATTAGTCCCTCCATCACCTAGTCGTCCCAAAAAAGCTAAGGTGGCACATTTTTTGTTGAGGTGGACTGTTAAGTGCTAACGTGGCCAATTAACTGCCACGTCAGCACTGGTTAAACAAAAAAAAAAAACATGTGCCATATGTGTAATTAAGACCACCTCAGCATAAGAATTTAAAAAAAAAAAAAAAACCCTCTTGCATTTCGTCACTGGGCAAATTGGTCTCTGACCTATTTTTATTCCATTACTCTCAATTTCTCCTCTTTTTCATCATCTTCATTCATTTTAGTCCCAAATCCTCAAAAATAAAATTGTAAAGTGTCCCAAAACTCTTCCAAACATTCCACTTTAGTCCTTAATCCATAAATCTTTCAGGGACTAAATTGATACACAAGGACTAAATTGAAATAAAAAAATATTAAAAGCCCTAAACCCTAAATAAATTAAATGACAGGGATTGAATAGCAACTTAGACATTTTTTTAATGTATATGCTGATGTGGCTTCAAAATACAAATGTGCCACTTTTCTTTAGGGTTTAGGGTTTTGAATTTAGGGTTTAGGGGTTTAGGGTTTTTAATATTTTTAAGGACTAAATTGGAATGTTTGGAAGAGTTTTGAGACACTTTACAATTTTATTTTGTGGATTTGAGACTAAAATGAATGGAACCGGTGAAAAAGAGGGTGAATTGAGAATAATAGAATCAAAATGGGTCAGAGACCTATTTGCCCAACAAAAATTTTGGCATATGGAGGCATTTTTTTTTAATTATTAGGGTAATGTGGCGAAAATTACATAGGTGGCATACGTTCTTTTTTTTTAAAAAAAAAAATTTAACTGGTGCTGACTTGGCAGTTAATGTACCACGTCAACACTTAAGGGTCCAAGTCAGCTAACTAACGGTCACCTCAGTTTTTTTGGGATGGTTGAGTTACGGAAGGGCCTATTTACAATGAGTTAACATAATTTAGGGACCCAGTTGTACCATTTCGTAAATTTAGGGACCCAACTGCCAGCGCCTGCATAATTCAGGGACCAAAATGCTAGTTTACTAAAAAAAATGTATCAAAAGCGTTTTTTTCAACGGTTCTCATTGTTTCTTGAACTAATTAAGATCTAATATAGTGGCATAGTGCATTCTTTCGTGGAGACAATAGTAACAGGTCGTCTTATAGAGAATTTGAGCTCCTAAAGGTTTGGCTTCGTCAAATATATTTTTCACCCTTAATTTTTTTTCTAGCTTTATGTTTTATTTATTTCTCTTAAAAGATGAGCTAGAGGGCAGAGGTCGAATTCTTAACATAACCCTTGTTTTTTTTTTTTGGCCAAATAACATAACCCTTGTTAATATAAAATAGAACAAAAATAACTTAAATAGAAGTGATTGCCAACCGTGTGATGTCTTGGTGATTCTTTAATAAAAATAAATTTTAATAATTAAATTATCTTTAAAAATTTTTTTCTTAAAGTATTTTAATCGTAAAACTATCAATGTAATGGTTTTTTTTATTTTAATAATATAATAAAATATATTATTTATTTAATACCAAAGAAAAATCTTATTTATCCAAATGGATTACACACTTGTCATACATAATTTCAAACCTGCGATAGTTAATTAACCGTTGTCACATGGCACTAATCGGTTCTTTTTTAAATCGTGCACTGGATACATGATTTCAGTACTGACATGTTAGTTTTGAAAGGTATTTTGGTGGGTGTGTGTGAGAAAAAGAGTGAGACAGAGAGATGTTAGTTAAAAAAAATTGTTCACTTAAAAGAAATTTTAAACTATTATTTTTAAAAAATATATTTTATATAAAAAAGAAAAATTAAAAACTTATCATATTTTCTATAATTATTATAAATATAATTTTCTGATGCTAAATTTATTAATCTTAATTAAATAAAATATAATTTTTTGCTTATTATTAATATAATAGATGTATTAGTTTTTATATTTATATTATTAAACCATTTATTTAAAAGTAATATTTTTTATATTTTTAAATGAGTATATTAATAGTTAAAATTTTATTATCTAAAATATAAAATAAAGTACTAAATGATAAATTAAACCAATAAAAAAATTTTAATTGACTTTTATAATTTTATCTAGTACAATTTTTTTACTAAAACATAAAATTAAATCTTTTTGATATTTTATTAAAATTTTATAAATTTATCCAATAAATCATTTTTTTCTAAAATATAAACTTATCTATAATTTTTTAAAATAAATCTATCAATAAATCCACTTTCTCTATTTCTCTCACTCTCTCTTTTCTCTATGTCTCTCTTTGTCTCACTCTCGTTCTCTCTCTCACTCTTTTAACACACACACCCACTAAAATACCCCACCAACACACACTCTTTTCAATAATTAAAAATTTGAAATCGTGCCTTAGGGGCACAATTTCGAACTACTAGGTCACTACACTACTGAAATTGTTGTGCCTGTGTATGGCATGTGCGTAATCTATTTAGGTAAATAAGATTTGTTCTTGGATGTTTAAATAAATAATATATTTTTTATATTATTAAAATAAANAAAAAAAAAAAAAACAGCTTCTACTACTACTTGAGATAAGCTTTTTAGGTTACCGAAACACCTCAAATTTTTAAAAATAAGTCTTTAAAAAAAAATAAATAAAAGATAAGCAATTTCTAAGACCTAGCTATACATACATACAGTGTATTCTATCTTTATTGTTGTGTATTGATTTAAAGGACAAATTGCAAAGTGTTGTATTGTTTAAAGCAGGGTATTATATCCTTAATTTACATGATGAAAGAAAAAAAAAAGATAGTAAGATATTGACTGTCAAAGGAAAGAGAAATAACAAAAACTGCAGATAATTTTATTCTGATCTGATTTTACAATGTTATTTTAATGGAAACGAATTTTTATTCTAGAAATGTTACCACATCTTTCCAAGTTTAGTGATATGTAACCTGAAACAACAACTTGCTTTCAAACTTCAAAGCAAGAAAAAAGAAAGGGAAATAAGTTAACAAGGAACTCTCATAAAACTATGAACCACCATTGACTCCTCACTTCTTAGTAGCATCAAAATTTAGGAATTTCTTTATAACTCCCATCATCTCTCCCCCAGGAAAGCGTCCAAGACATCCCTTCACGGCCGATATCTCATTAAATTCATAAACCGAGTCGCCACTGTGAGATTCACATCTTTCATCTCTTCTCTCTTGTTCTATTCTCAAATCATTAGTCAAGTCCTCACCTGCTTTAACACTTGGAAGAGGAAATGGGTCAAGAGAAATTTCACTTATGTTCTTCTCACCAACTGCGCCAACAAAGTCTTTCAACCAACAAATCGCAAACGGAACCGGTTCAAAGCTGTGATCTCCATATTCAACCGGAGTAGAGTGGTCTCCGGTGACACAAAGGGCGTACTGAAAACTTCCGGTTGATTCTGCCTCCCAGAGAAGCCTTGCCAGCTGTGCTATAGCTCGATCTACAGCTTCCAATCCTTTCAACTTGAGAACACTTGCCTTATCATGACCTGCATCATCTATTGCCTGCAGCACAACAATATTGTACCTGGAGTTTAGAACCCAAATTTTTATATATGTATGTAGCTTTGAACATGTTAAGAAGGTTTTGTCTGGATAATTCGCTTTAAAAAGTGTGTATTCATGGAGAGCTTAATAAATAAGACATGTTGCCATAAGTGTTGAATAAGATAAGGTAATTGGTGTTTGGATAGACACTCAAAGATCAATTATGTAGTTAAGAAATCAATGAGGATAATTTATGTACTGCAGCCTAAAATGATACTGTATTTTTGCTGACACTCATTTTGATAAAGTTTTTTTTTTCAAGCTAAGACAATTTAAGTGATTATAGAAAGTTAATCCAAACACATAAAATGGGTTGATAAGTGCTTTAGGAGTTGATAAATTCCCATAAGAGCAAATCAATTCATCGGCCATAAATGGGATTTCCATGCCATTAGGACCCAAGTAAAAGATGGAAGACATTGTCTAGGCTTCCTGCCACTTTCAGATAAGTTTTAGAAAAGAGAGAGAACCTTGAACAAAAAAAGAATGAAAAGATCAAGACTGACTTCACTTACACTTTCATTTTCTTTTCTTTTTTTGTCCATGAAACTATCTTGTTCTATAACACAACACAAAGAACAACAACAACAACAACAATGAAAACAAGAGAAGAAGCACACTAGACCCAAGTCCTCAGCCAAACACAACAATATCCATAGTTCAGAAGACTACAATAGAAAATTCATGTTATGAAGACATCTAGATTCTAGTTTCTTCATTTCCAATATGCAAAGGCAATAATCAATTATCTCCCTCCACCTTACTGAGTCACAAGCACACACAACAATCCTTGACCACTGTCACCCCACAAAAGAAGGAAGAGGCTTAACGCGTAACCACAAACACAAGGGATCAGTCACATTGAAAATCTGGTCAAGAAAGGAGAAAAAGAAGACAAAGGATAGAGAACTAAAAAGTGAGGAGGAAGAGAAATGAAGGGTTTGTGAGATCTATGTGAATTATTAATGCTAAGAAGAATGTCTATACAGAGTAATAGAAGGCTTAAGGACTTTGTGAATGATGAAATAAGAACACAGAAAGCAGGGGAGGAGGGCAAATGTAGTATTACACAGTAGCTAATTTAAGAAGAAAAGATTCTTGTGTTTTGAACTTCCAGTCATCCACGGTGTATGGGAGTATAAGGGAGTACAACTTTCAGATATAGGCTTTCTTCTTAATAGAAGAGAAACAGATTAATTCCACTTCTTCATCTTTGAGAAACCTAGATATGATTTGTCGACTTTCAATTCATTTTCACATAATCAAGTAGGTTTTCCCTAGAAGTTTTATTGGTACAACTAAATAGTTTATCAATGATGCCATGGCCAATTCGTTATCTCTCCTTGTATGTAACTTTGCTTTTTGATGGAATTAATTTTGTCAAGACAGGCCCTCATACTTTCTGTTGAAACTAATCTAACTATACCAACAAGTGTTTGGTATAGTGGTTGGCGAGCTACACCGAGAGGACCCAGGTTCGATCCCTAAAGTCGACATTGTTGGGAGGGCACAACCGTTTTGTCTCTGTTGCTCGAACGGGGTTAGTCTTCGCTTAGGCCGTTACACGGATAGGCGAAGGAAACCCATAACATTACCCAAAAAAAAAAAAAAAAATCTTAACTATGAGAATGGGGGCCGAGGGATAGAACTCCTAACCATTGGCTTTAAATTGACTATGAATATTTCAAGGTATAATCTCAAACAGATTTTATGTTCGTTTGTGCTTTTGAGTGATCTTTGATGAGTGTTAAAGTATGTTGTCATGTTAGGCAGTGTGACATAAATATTTTAAATTGCAGATTCTGTAATGAATGGCTTAGTGACATTTTTGTCATGTTGAGAACAAGACACCAAAAGGATTTATAAAATGAAATGCTTGTGAACAAATCTTTTTTTGTCTAGTTTCCAATGCAACAAGCAGCTTATGGAACAACCAGAAGCATGCTAAAACAAACCTATATTTCCAGAATTCTCATTCCAAAGGTGATATATTTAGCTATGGTTTTTTTTCACCAAAATCAGCCAAAGAAATGCATTTAGAATACTCAAAAATTGGTCCAAAGGACCTCAAACATCTATTGCCTACGATTACAAAATGGAATTAAAAACTTCAAGCACTGAACCTAACTTTCATTCCAAGCATACGACCCCATTTCAAGCATAGCAACACCCTTCCTTTCACAATATATTCTCACAAAAAGAGAAAGAAAACTCTAGCTATATGGTGTGAAAAGGTCAAGTCAAACATCTCCCCTGCTATGTGGTGTGAAAATGGTCAAGGAGTGGATGAATATGGTCGTGGCTAAGACCTGAGAGAGGGGAGGGAGATGAATGGCATCCATCTTTCAGGCCCTCTGGGTTCCTAATAGGTGGTGCTTTGTATTGTGGGAATGAAGGGACTAAATTGAGTGTCATCTGGGATAGGATATGATCATTGGATTTTGGTCCTTTTTTTTCCTCAATCCTTAATTTGTTTATTTTCTGAATATTCTGAATTTAAAGAAAAGGAGCAGTAAACAATGACATGGGAAATTATTATACACTAAAACTTTACAATTCCCTTTATGGATTTTTTGAAAATTAAGGAACTAAACTCTAAACTAGTTTTTATAAACAGGACTTAAAATTCAAAGTGATTCTCCATTTGTTCCCTCTCAGAAAAAAAATTTCTAGTACTTTTTGAGAAAACTGAAGATAGCCCAATCAAATTATAATATTGAGTATAGACAACCTTTTCCACGGCTCAGTTACTTTATAATATAACAATGAGCTAACAACCAAAATGTTGTTAACAGTCCAGCTATGTTTAACTAGAGATCTTTTCCAGTTTTAATGTTCTTCTATTTTAGACATCTCCTTGTAACCTTCTTATGCTTTTAACTTTCAAGTACACTGAACAGCATGCTACACAACCATTGACCATGAGGTACGTTTTAAGAAACATGCATAAGATCCAGAATTTAGTCCTAACATAACTTAGCCCCTCTTTTGCGACAAGCTAACAATGAAAGAGAATGAATCCATATTTATGATGATATTTTCATGGAGAAATGATGTTTACAAGTAAAATTCTTAGAAGTAAAAAGAATATTTAATTAAATCAATGATGGGAATCGGCTTATGAAACCTATGAAGACTTACTATAGAAGGAATAGGAAATATTAAACTATTCCAACTTGCTTGCCCACTTGTTTGCAACTTGTGTTTTAATATTATTTTGGCTATTATTATAGTATTATTTTGTTCCTATATAAACTCTCTCCAATCTATTGTAAGGCATACTTTTGATGAAATGCAATATGAATTCTGAAATCTCTCCCTCTCCTTCTCTACTCTCTTCTCCCTAAATTCTGTTTCTCCCTCCTCCTTCTCAATTCTCTTGCACTTCTATGATTTCTCTTTAAGTTTCTTTGTTTCCTTACCTTGTTCTACATCAATCAAGACTGATAAAATTCTGACCTTGATATGAAGAAATCCAAAGTCATAGCCCTCTGATCGGCCAGCTTTATGCTCATCCTCTCCTGGTACAAAAACTTGAGGACAAGACTGCAAAGGAGCTGAGAGTGCATTGGCTATTGCAGATGCTTTTGAAGTTAGTAAAGTTCGATAGTCTCCAGTTGCTCCAGGAGCTTCAAGAATATCAATACCAAGTGATAAGCCCAGGCCAGCAATTATCTTTGTCGGAGCTACCATGCATGGCCACAAACCATGTTTATTGATAAATGGAGGAACCTGCAACATTCAATTTAAAATTGATATATACAGATACTTAATCTAGGAAGCACAGAACCCAAAACAACAAATTCTTAGGAGTCCATATACAAAATAAAGTGTTATGCCATATCTAATGTGAGTATCCTACATGTGGAGGACATAGACAGAATTCCCTATTTGAAGTGTTTATGCTTCATAGTACCTAATGCATTCACACACATTAGAATTTAGAAGATATATTGCAATTCACCATATAAGCATTTATTTGATTAGGCAGAAGTTAAGACAAAACTCCTTGTTTTCTTCAGCATCCAAGCATTTACAAAGTATGTGATCAATCACAAAATGATGGGAATTCCTTAAGTAATAGAATGGAAATGGTTCTTATCATCTCAGTCCCAATCTTTGGAGGTAAATAACATATGTTTAGGGATCGGGCTTTAGCCACTTTGTTCTACCAAGAGAAGAAAAGAAGGACAAACAATATACAATAATAGAACTACATCTGCTAAATTCTTCCAGAATAGCCAATCACCATAGTTATCTTGGAACTTTTTTGTGAAGTGTTCTTCAACCATGATTACATATTTGATGTACCATACTCTTGGGGTTGCAAATGCATATTTATGGTTCCATTAAGCAGTTTAAGGTTAGAAAATAAATGAATAAATATGATATAAATTGAAAGAACAGACCTCAATACGAATACCACAACCTCTTAATAGGACTACATTAGCTATGTTCTTCCCTTCTGCAACACGTTTACTGTTCACAGGATGTGAAACTAGAATCTTAGTTATTTCCTTGGAAAGCTCATTCACAACATCAGCAGTGTGCTTCGCTTCATGAGAATCATCTAAAGCTTCTGCTTTCAAAAGTAAGCGGTTGTCCTTTAATGGATCTGTTCCTGATATGTTTCCACTCAACTTTGGTCCTTTGACAACCACTCCACATCTATGCTCTGTAGCATACCTATGAAAAGATCCAAAGAACTTACTGAGCAAATCTGCATTGACCTTTGAATTCCTAAGTTTCAGTCATCCAGTGATCGATTTTACCTAAGGGTTGAGCATAGAAACAAATGAAATGAAATCCTTGAAAACATTTAATGAAAATATATCTAAAATACTCTGCCCCCCAAAATAACTGAATCAATTAATGAAAATAATAGTGCTATTAGAAGTTATATCTGACATGAAAACTTGGGAAAGCACCAACTTTATCAACCCATATAAGTAATTGCATACATCAGGAATCAACGTTAAAAAAATTAAGCAGATTAGGCATCAACACCTGACTCTGACTTCATATTCAGGGAAAGATGGCAGCTTCATTCCATCCAGAGCTGAACACAATATGGGGCCTTCTTCTTCAAAGTGGCGATCAGCCCTCCGACTGGTGACAATTCCAGTTTTCTCATCCAAAGTTGCAAAATTTGACTGTCAGACGACAATTAATCAGGTCACACTATTAATGTTGTCTCTCAACAGTGTAAAAAAAAAAAAAACCTCATATATACCAAATAGACAGCTGTTAAAGCTATAACTCCTCAAGCTTTCTTTTGGATTGCATGCAACATCATTCCCATTTCTCCATAAAAGTCAACAATGGAGAAACAATGTCCCAAATAGGAGAACAAATAAACTATATAAAAGCCATAACTCTAGGTTTCTATGAAAACAGAGACTGGAGTTGAACAAGAAAGGAAAGTGATAGAACCCCAGAATCTAAGGTTAGAGAAAGAGAGACTCAAGGAGGAGAATCTCCACATTTGATAAGAAAATAGAGAGAGAGAGAGTAGTCTGAATAATGCATACTGTCATAATCCTTCAATACATTATTTATAGTATGTTATAACCACCCAAATAAAACTACCCCTAATATGATAACTTAACAATAACAGTAATAACCATCAGAATATTAAAACATAAAATACATAATTAATAATATTTCCTTTCTTCCTCCTAGAATAAAACATCAAAGGCTTGTTAGAAGGCCCTTTAATAACTGGGTTGCTAACAGAAAGGCACAAACATGAGTACCAAAACTGCCTTCTGGTATGATAATTGTGTTCTTTTTTCCCAAATTCAGTTATTAAAAAATAATGAGAAATCAATGTCCATTTCACAGCAGGTAGTCAAACTTTACCAATTAATTTGAAATTCTTGCCTTATCATACTAGCAATCTTGATAAATAAGAACATATCGAGCATGGTCTAACCATGAATATTGCATCAAACTGATATGGAAGAAGAACTCTGTGGCATTCATTAGTAACAACTTACAAGAGATCGAAGGTAGTTCATCAAACAGAGTCAAAAAGAAAGTGCCAGAAATGAAAATGAAATAAATTAAATGCCAACCTTAAAAGCAATATCACCAGGTGACATAGCCAGCCCAGCTCCCATGGATTCAAACGCACCTCGACCACGATAATAAACCCTAGGATCATAACCTAATAATGAGAGGTGAGCCGTATCACTTCCACAAGCTAAGCCTACTTCAACAGGGTCCATAAGTCCATTAACTCCAGCAGATGCTATGGCATCCAAGTAGGGGACTTGTGCTGCCTGAAGAGGAGTCTTGTATCCAAACATTGGCAGTGACACATCACCCAATCCATCAATTAGCACAAAAGCCACTCGTTTTTTCGACGAATGTTGACTACTCATGTTTCTCCCTGTGATCAATTTTCAACAATGGAT
Organism: Chamaecrista fasciculata; assembly: GCA_003254925.1. Taxonomy (NCBI): domain Eukaryota; kingdom Viridiplantae; phylum Streptophyta; class Magnoliopsida; order Fabales; family Fabaceae; genus Chamaecrista; species Chamaecrista fasciculata. The sequence goes on from QANZ01047686.1 coordinate 45,349, forward strand.
GCCAGTATAAAAGGCTTCACTCTGATGCTTTAATAAATAGCAGAAGCAGTGGCCTAGTCCATCCTGGCACCACAATTAGGACAAAATTATCAATTATTTGTAAGCAATCTAGGTGAACACAAAGGCAAACAATACCACATTTACATACTTCATTCAAGAAAACAGATGTCTAATAGACCCTAAATTACACTTACACGTCCGGTTTTTCATGCAAAATCGGAGAACTCAAGAAAATCAAAAGTTCAAATTTCAGAACCATCATAACTACTAAGAGTATTTCATACGATGAGGCAATCTGAAGCTGAGGAAGCATCCCCAGCCCCAAAATCCACACCCCCATAACAGAGAATAAAGGACGCAGGAAGAGATATGAAACTGGGCTTACTGCCGTAATAAGAAAGCAGGTATCTTCAGAAAAGAATGGGACTTTCACAGTAGAATGAATCAAATTCCGAAAGCAAATTAAAAATCGAATCCAGTCGAGAGAAGCAGATGAATGAAAGACAGCGAAAATGTATGTTACCCGTGAAGAGCAAATTGGGAGAGATGAAGGTGCAAGTGAATCACACGCCTCCTTTCAGATGTTCACTTTATTCTGCACTAACATCTTTTGTTCTAAACTTCTAATAAGTGTTATTCGCCATCTTGAATTCTTGATCTAGGCATCTATTCAACTTTTTCACACATTTTTTTAATAATAATGATGATAATAATATAATATACAATTTGTTCAAATGGTATACATTGGATCTTCCTATTTTATTTAGGCCAAAATTCTATTTTGGTCCCACAAATTTGCTCAAAATTTCGTTTTGGTCCTTTAAGTTTTTTAGTTCCGTTTTGATCTTTCATGTTTTCAAAAAGTTCGACCTAGTCCCCGGATTTTTTCCATTTTTTTGTTTAAAAAGGAAAATATTAATTTTAATCTCCCAGGAGTTTTATTTTTATGCATTAAGGTCCTCTTCCTTTTATAATAGGATCAAAATGCAAAAAAAGGAAATAAAATGGGGTTCTAACGGATTTCGCCGAAAAAAGCTAAGGGCTTCAAAAACGACAAAAACCCCAATGTAAACAAGATAACGAGAAGTAGAGATGCATATACAGAATGTAGAATCAAACAGAAAAGTGCTCATTTCTCTCTCTCTCTCTCTCTCTCTCTCCCACCTCCATCTAAAACAAGGAAAACTCAAATACTCAATTCTCTATAACCCTAAAATAAAACTTTTGAAAAATTGAAGTTTGTTTTCAATCTATGAAGGATGGACATGGGACACACGGACACGAACACACTGACACGTCAAATTCTTAAATTTACATGACATGACACGGCATATATTTATATATATAAATAATTAAAAATCCACAAATTTTGATGAAAATCTTAAAAATTATAATATCTATTCATAATATATGTCATATGTATTATTATTTTATATTGTTTGTAATGTTAAAGTCACAAAAAAATTTATTTTTTATTCTGAAACTTATGAATATGTGTCGTGTGAGTGTCGTACGGGTGTCGGACACGGACACGTGTCTGACATGGCAACACGCCCTCAGAATGAAGTTTTCATGCTTTTTAGGATGAAAAAGAGTTTGGGTCTAATGGTGAATTTTTTTAAAACTTTGACGGATGACAACGGAACAAAAAATTTAATGGACTAAAACAAAACTTTAAACAAATTTAAGAGACCAAAATATAACTTTAGCCTAATATAATATATAATTTGTTCAAATTCATTAGCCACGAAATATTCTTTTCAATCCCTTATATTTAGATTTGGATCTTCATATTTTTATTTAAATCAATTTTGGCCAAATATTTAAATCAATTTTATCCTTAATGTATTTAGAAATATTTGATTCCATCCTAATACTAATAACATGTAAACTTTCAGTAAAATTATCTAATAGGTTATGACATTTATTAAGTTTTTTGTTGTCAATTATTTAGAGAATTTTTTAGTCAAATTCAACTATATTATTTATTAAAAAAACTAATTTTCAAAAATTATACTTTTTTTTCGTAAAATTATACTGCATCTTTTTTCGGGTAATAGTGTAATACAAAGAGGTCTAGAGGCCAAAATACAACACTAAAAAAACTAGGTCAAAGTCCTATTTTGGTCCCTCAGTTATGTTCAGTGTTCTAAATTGGTCCCTCAGTCAGGAGTTAAAAATTAATTTTATCTTTTTTTTAACAGAAAAATGGATGGAAACTGTTAGAGGGACCAACTTTGTCAAATTTTACATAACTGGGGGACCAATATGGAACGAAAAATAACTGAGGGACCAATTTGGAGCACTGAGCATAACTGGGGGACCAAAATAGGACTTTGGCCAAAAAAATTAAAACCCTCCGGGCAAAACAGAACTCGTAGCATCATTAAACAATATCAACTTCACACTCTCTAGAGGACTACGCCAAAACACAAAATCTAAAATCAACTTCAGACCGAGGACACAACCAGCCAAATGGTTCCCTTTGCAAAAAGTATGAGAAACCTTCACCAACGAGTCTCTCTACAACCATGAAAGAATCATCCTGAGAAGACCACCACCATGTGCCACACTAAGGTTCCCCCTATTAATGTTGATCAAATTGACAGCACCAAGAAAATCATATTCAACTTCTAGCAATCTAAAACTCAAATCCCGAGCCAATCTTTTATTTATTTATTTTGAAATACAAGAAATTAAGGAAAGATATATATATCCACTTGTTTGTCTACTAGAGAACTATCTAGGAGAGTAATACTATTTGAGCAAACCTTAAAACCTACATACTCAAGACTAGACAAAAGAAAATTGATGTCATCACCCACTAAGTCAATTATGCAGGGAAAGCCTTTGTTGCCTGTGAAGGATGTGACCATGTGTTTATCAGAAATAAACACTTCAACCCCGCATACTTCCTTGCACAATTAATCCTTCAAGGCAGTTCAAAGAGCTTTAAAACGATCAACAATGACATTGTTGTGCAAAGGGGAAACCATTTCCATAAGAATCATATTTGAGTTGTTAAGGAAAGTGGCAGACATGATTCTTTTGCCTTTTCCTTTACTCTTCCCCCAAGTGAGAATAAGTTGTGTCAAAGGTCTTGGAGCAGAACTCACGCGCAAATGCAGGGAATGGTGACTCCTGTGATTTTGAAGATTTTGAACATAGACAGCAGAGGAAATGCTTTGGGAGTTGGGACAAAGCAAAATTACCTATATGAATTACATCTTGAGGCTTGACCTGCTTATCTTCAAAGAGAGTTTTGTTCATATGAAAATTTATAAATTGAATTATTAGAATTAAATATCATCAAAAAAAAGTAACTTAATAATTTGTCCCTTGAATGATTATCGAGCTAACAACTCTGTCGCTGAAATATTGAAATGTACAGTTTAGTCCCTGAAAGATCAAAATGGTATACTAATTATTAATTATTCCTTTTTATGAACTAAATAGTATTATTTTAATCTTATAGAGACTAAAAAGTATACCGTTTCGATCTTTAACGGACTAAGTCAGCTCGTTGGTCTTCGCAATATTAAAATCAGTTATGCAATGGATTGTTTAAATCTTTATGAGAACTTTGATTATTACAATATCTATTTATAATATATGTCATATATATTAGTTTCTTTTATTATTTGTTATGTCAAAATAACAAAAAAATAATTTTATATTCTAACACATATAGATATGTGTCCTATAGATGTTTTATAGATGTCAAATATAAACACGTGTCTAATACAGTAACACTCACTCAAAATGAAGTTTTCGTGCTCCATAAAATTTTGTATTTGGTTTGATCAAATTTACGATGAGATTTGTAATAATTTATTTTTCGAAAAACTACACTTTTAAAACTATTATTTATATAATTAATAATAGATTATTTTACTTAATAAATATACATGTTATTGTTATAATTACCTGAATTATTGTTCGAAACAGAATATACATCTCACATTCTTACTACACGAAGTCCCCATTCTCAAAAAAAAATTATGTAAATATTTTAAAATATTAAAATAGTTATTCAAGGCAAAAGCACTATCTTAAAATTTATATAAATATTTTAAAATATTATGATAATTACACTAACTGTTAATTTTGTTTTTAATATTTTTTTTTGTAGTCAATTTCATCCCTAATATTTTACATTTTGATTAAAGTAAGAGCAAAGTATAAAATTGACCAAAATATAAAACATTGAAGACAAAATCGATCACAAAAATTAGTTTTTTTGCAATTATTTAAAAGATTCTTATATCTAAACTCTAAAATCAATTATCTGTTTTTGGGTTAGTGTCCTGAGTTCTCGTCTAAGTGAAGGCTAATTTTATTGGGATTACAGACATGATGCGGTTGACCTCTCTCAACAATGTCAACTTTAAAAATTGAATCTGGATACTTTCACTTAGGGTGCAGCTCGGCAATCACTAAACCAAACACTTGTGGGTTAAAAATTAGGTCAAAGTGCACTTTTAGTCCCATAACTTTTACTCAGGTCTCAATTTGGTCCCATAACGTTTTTTGTTGCACTTTTGGTCCCATATCTTTGCAAAAAGTTGCAGATTTGGTCCCGTATCACTTTTGTTTCTATATCTTTTGGTCCGATTGTAGAATTGGTCCCATATTTTTGTAAAAAGTTTCACCGTCAATCCCACCTAATCCAAAGATATGAGACCAACTCTTCATCTGACCTAAAGATATGTGACCATTTTTGTAATTTGATCAAAAGATATGAGACCAATTCTGAAATATGACCCAAAAATATGAGACCAAAAGTGTAACATGAGACCAAATTTGCAACTTGAGCAAAAAATATGAGATTAAAAGTGCAACAAAAAAAGTTGTGCTACCAAATTGAGACCTTAACAGAAGTTATGAGACAAAAATGAACTTTAGTCAGTAACGTTGAAGGTTTTCGCTCAATCCACTATTTTTCTCGCCAGCGCTGTCGGTAACGTTGTTTCTCCCTTCCTAACAATGGCTAGTCAGTAAATGGGTTCTCAACTATTTTTTGCTTTAATTCTTTTGAAATGTTGGTTCTTCCTCCAATCATAATTTCAAAACACAACTTTTCTTTTCTTTTTTTGTGAATCGGATGTTCTTTACTAATTTTGAATTTCGGATATCTTTTGCAGTTTAGTGTATTCTGTGGAATGTACACTGGTTCATAAAACAGTTAGAGGAAAATCAGAAGTCTTACGGTTGAATTTTTTTCACAAGTGCCTCGATGAACTGTGACGTATTTTTAGGAGTGATAGAAGGTTGAAGTTTTTCTCGACTGTGGTTTCTTCGATTAAAGATTTTAGTAGATACATGTGAGCGCCACCATCCTTGCCATTAATGTTCTTGAGTTTTTGTATTTATGTTTTTTAGAAATTGGATGAAAAAAAAAAAGATGTTATGAGGTTTTCTTTTGTAGATATGCTAAATACATGATATAGATTGATTCCTTAATTATAGGAGAGGAGTTGTTACTCTGTTAATCACCAAATACAACATTGTAGCTAGAGTGAGATTTTGCTAGTAGCTTGCTTTTGACATCTTATTTAAAAAATTTTATATAGTTCTTCATGATTAATTTATTTTACCTATTTTTTGTTGCTTTTAAAGAACTATGTAATGATTAATTCATTTTCCATACCATACTATACCATCTCCTAATATATACCATTACTTCATATACATACATACATACATAACCATAATCATGACTTTCTTCACTCAAGCTCATCTCGCAATTGCCTTTGGCATTCTTGGTAAGCTAGCTAGATAAGCCCCCCTCCCTAGCTACCTAATATTATTATTCTTGGCAAATCATGTATGTCAAGTACCAAATGAATGAGCTAACTGACTTTTTTGTGTGTGGATGCGTAGGCATTACATTTTTTTTGTACACATATATCATCATCATCATTTTGTTTATATCTCATACTACTAACACACACACATTAATTAATTTACTTTTTTTTTTCTTCTATTTCTCTGCTCATGCTCCCTTATTAGTTTTTTCTTCTTGACTCAGCTCTTGAGTGATATATATGTAGTTAATTATGGCATGCAGTAGGGTCAAACTGTAACTCTGTATAAGCACTGAATTAAGCATTATGGGTGTTGTACATGCCAATCGAATGGTATTAGTTTTTTGCTTAAAAACATGAGTTGATCTGAACTTAAAAATATAGTGTTTAATATTTTGAATTTAATATTATTGGTGAGATCCATATATAGAAGAAATTGCAATTAGATTTTTGCAGCTTTGCTTTATTCTGATTGCACAATAATTTACCTTCTTACTAGCAATTTACCTTCATCAATTCTGGGCCTCTTCCTCTTCCTGCGTGAATATGTCAACATGGGCCACTGCTTTTTGTCCAGGAACATATCATAGAAGGCGATAAGTAAGTTGTGCTTCCTAATTTTTTAATCAAACATTATTTTGAAACACAACTAATGCTAATTTCTTGTGTAGTTTTAATCCTTTGGGAGCCTCAAGGCAACTAGTTATCATATTCAAAGAATCATTTAGTGGTGCATGGGTTACATGGGGAAAAATCCCACGATATGTTAGAGATTGTTGGTTTAATGACTTCAAGGTATGGAATTTCACTATTTTCATTAATTTTTTATCTATCGGTTGATAATGATACAAATATTATAGTAATTATTGATAATGATTGGCATACTAATATAACATGTGTAGAATATACTCTTAAATCTTATAATTATTGCTCTATCTATTTGATGTTATGCTCTATCTCTCCCTGTTTTTACTGCATTGATATTATCCACATAAAATCTTATGGGCACTAGAACATTATTATAATTTCTTGGTCACTAGTAAATAACTTATTTTATTTAATTCTTACAGAGGTTGTATTATTGGAATGAAGATGATGATGAGCCATAAGATCACAGTTTGAACATGTAGGTAGTGTTCAACTGAGCAACACCATGAACAAAGCTAAAAAAGAGTTTCATAAGAAGAATACAATTCCTAAATGGATTAGTGAGGTTCACGGGAAAGAAATGATAATTTATTGGAAAAATGATGACTTTAAGGCTAAGTCAAGCACTAAGTTAAAAAATAGGTTATCAAACACATATGGATCTGGTCTATCCTTGCATACATGGGGCTCAATTCCCGTTTCAGAAAATAAAAGGAAGTTTGTAAGTATTAGTTCTATACTTTTTGTTTACTATATTTAGTCATAATTTAACAATAATTTGAATTTTTGTAGGTGAAATAGAAAGGAGAAGAACCTAAGCCTGCTGAATTATTCTTGATCACACATAAAACCAAGAATAATGAATGGGTTGATAGTAAATCAAAAGCTGTGTGGGTAAGGCTTTTATAATTATGCTTTTTTTTGGGCCATGTAAAAGACAAAATTCTGGTTTGTTGGAGTGAAAGTGAATGAAATGTTAATTGCTTGATCTAATGGAATAATTATGGTTTTGGGAATGAAAGTATATGGCTGAAAAGTTCTTATTTATTGGTTTAAACATCTGTTTGGACCTACTCTATGCAATTTTGGTGTTACACCTTTAGGTATATGGTTGTGGTGATGCTTGAAGTTAGGTTGGACTTCATATCATCAATTCACTTTTTAAGATTTTAAAAAATGAGCGTAGGCAATAATTAATTCTGGTCATCATAAAAAAGATCTCCATCATTCATATATGTAAATTAATCGGTTTAATTTAGAAAGGAACATTTGTTTTATATGTATAGCCTTAATCGCTTTATGTGTCTTTATTTTTGTAGACTTGCGAAGGATAAGTTGTTTGGTTCATTGCTATGTATTATAATCATTTTCATATATTGCTATGTATTATAATCATTTCCATATATATGGCTGTTACTGGTAAATTAATTCAATATTTTCTTGAAAATAATGAGATATTTTGAATTGCAAGGAAAAATATGTTTTATTGGTTTAAAAATCTGTTTGGACCTACTCTATGCAATTTTGGTGTTAGACCTTTAGGTATATGGTTGTGGTGGTGCTTGAAATTAGGTTGGACTTTTATTAGAAATTTGGCTGTCCCACTGAAATATCCAAAATATAGCACGTTAGAATTATTGTTTGTTTTGTTTATAGGTTAATAATAGTTAAAGAACTATTTGTAGATGATATGATTTTAATTGATATGTTGAGTTGAATGTTAACTAATTAGTTTCTTACTGGATTAGGGTAAATATAAAAAGATCATCAAGAAGAAATTGGATGATGCATCTAGAATACAAGATGATGTAGAGTTAGAAGGGCAAGAAGAAAGAGATGACGTTGTAGATGAGCATGAGATAAGCATTGGAGAGATGAAGACTTTGCTAGATGTGATTCTCATCTTTTTCCGATTTGATTATATATTTTTAGTCAAGTTGCAGAATTAGTTTCATATCTGAGTTAAATGTAAAATTGGTCTTATATCTTTGAATTGAGTGGGACTGGCGGTGAAACTTTTTGCGAAGATATGGGATCAAAAGTGATACATGACCAAATTTGTAACTTTTTTGCAAAGATACAGGGCAAAAGTGCAACAAAAGATGTTATGGGACCAAATTGAGACCTAAACAAAAATTATGAGATAAAAAATGTACTTTAACCTAATAATAATATACTATACATTTTGTTCAGATTCATTAGTTACAAAATATTCTTTTAATCCCTTATATTTAGAGAAGGGCAAGAAGAAAAAGATGACTTTGTAGATGAGCTGAGCAGTGGAGTGATGAAGACTTTGCTAGATGTGAACCTCATCTTTTTCTGAAGCAATGCGATAACTCAATTGTCAAGGAGAAAGGAAGTGTAAGACTCAATTGTCAAGGAGAAAGGAAGTCAAAGACGAAGTTGAAGAATTTTCTATGTATGAAGAAACTAAACCATTTGTGATCTCTAATATTTTGTTTATTCTATAGTTAGTACCTAGACTTATGAGCTATAAGTGAATTAGGCATGTTTTGAACCATGTGACTATGCCTTATGTGAATTAGGCTTGTTTTGAACTATGTAACTAAGCCATATGTTCATTAGGTTTTGTTTTGAACCATGTGACCAAGCCATATGTGCATTAGGCTTTGTTTTGAACTCATGTGATCAAGTCTTATATACTTTCGTAGGACTTTCGTAGGATTGCTATTTCAATAAAAAGTCTGTCTGATCGGGTTGAGCAGGTTAATCCGACTCAATCCGAACCCGACCGAAATCTTAAATTTTTTAATTTTTTTATATATTATACTCTTTAAATAAATAATTTTTTTTTTCTATTATATAATAATAAAAATAAATAATAGAATGTATTCTTTGTTTATCCAAATATTTTTATTATTTATAAAGTTAAAATGTAATAATATTTATTAATTACAAATAATATCATATTTTTTGTGTAAAAATTATTTATATAATAATATATTTAGTAAAAATTAATTAAAAAAATCAATATGTGATCATTTATATATTATAAAATAATTGATTAAAAATTATACACTATATATTATGTAGAATAAGTATTTATATATTTTTATTAATTTAATTTTATAATTTTTTAAAATTAATTACCAACCCGACCATAACTCGACTCAACCCGACATCATCGGGTTATATGGTTTAGTGGTCGGGTTCGGGTTGATTTTTCTCACTCAACTAACTCACTCGAACTCGACCGATGTTCACTCCTTCTCAACATATATTAGTGGCAGCAAAAAGTCGTCACAAAAACCTATTTTTTGTCCTTGTGCGTCACGGCAACAAAAGTCGTCACTACAGGTATTATATGTGGCGACAAAGCGAGTTGTCACTAAACGCATATCATTAGCAACATAAAGTTGTCACCAAAACCTTATATTTTTTGTCCTTATGCGTTGCTTCTGTGGCAACATGACATCCACTGGTGCATGTCTTTTGTGGCGAGCACAAAAGTCGCCACTAATACTTTCGGTGACAACACTTCTTGCAGCGACTCTTTGATGACTCTAAGGTTGTCATTAAAGCATTTTTTTGGCGAGAATCAAGGTTTTGGTGGCGACTTTAAGTTTTTAAACGCAATGAATGGGTATTTGCTTGATTTATGTGAAAGTAGAGAAAATAAAAGCCATTGATTGAAATAGAAAATAAAAGCCAATGATTGAAATAGAAAAGTTTTGTAAAATATATAACAGATGCTCTACTTGATAGAAGAAAGATTTGAGTTGCATAATTAAAGACTTTCTGAGTTCATGAATGATGTTTCCCTTCCATCATCATTGATATATTGAATCTGTATTATTATTACGATTTATTATAAATTTCATTTGAAGAATTAATATTTTATCACTGATACTTGATTTATCAAGTTATTTTATTTTAAATGAATGACTATATTATGAAGTATTTTAAGTTTTTCACCTGTAATATTGTTTATTTTTAACTAATGGATGATGATATAAAAATCCAAACTAAGAATGTTTAAATGTTAGTTTTAGGGTTAGTTCGGTTAAATAATCTATTAAATTATAATATGATTTTAGCTCAAAATTTGAAATAATCTTGTTTATTTTATTTTATATTATAATCTGATTATAATCTACAAAAATCTCATATCTTAAAATACTCAATTACTATTATACCCCAATTAACATACCTATAATTTAATATATATTCAAATATACCCAAAGGGCATTTTAGTCATTTTATATCACCCCTAATTTATTATAATTACAACAATCTCTCTCCTATAATTCAATAACATACCTATAATTCAATATATATGCAAGTTCGATCCCCCGCTTAGACCGTTATACGGATAGGTGGGGAATACCCATGACTTAACCAAAAAAAAAATTCAAAAAATATATTCAACCAAAATATTTAAAAAGGTCAAAGGGTCATTTTGATCCTAAATGTATGCCCTAATGTTCATTTTGGTCCATTATGTTTCAAAATGTTCAAATTGGTCCTAAATGTTTGCAAAATGATTCATTTTGGTCCTAAATATTAGTAAAATGTTTCATTTTGATCCCAAACTATTGAATTTGGTCATATTTCTCTCGTCTTTCATTTCAAATTCAAAGGACTTGTTAAGAGAAACTCGTAGCTCTGAATTCGTCGCATTCGAATTTGAAACGAGTGAGATATGACCAGCTTTGTTTGTTTGACAATGAAAGAAGCGGTCTACTTTCAGGACCGATTTGACCTCGTTTGCTAACGGCCCCAACTGGATAGAGAAAGTACTCTTCGAGAACAGTATGTAGCACTAAACTCGTCACGTTTGAACTTGAAACAAGCCATATTCAATAGTTTAGGACCAAAATGAAACATTTTACAAACATTTAGGCCCAATTTGGACATTTTAAAACATAATGGACCAAAATGAACATTAAGGCATACATTTAGGACCAAAATCACCCTTTAACCTATTTAAAAATTTGATTTTAAATAACGGTTCATCACTATTTTGGAACAACTCAGTATGTTTTCAACTTTTGTTTTCTCTATTAGGGACTGATGTGTGAACTTGGTAAAAATTAAATGGTTCAAAAGTCAAATTTTTTTTGTCTAAAATTTATTTTGACGAGATTAAATAATTATAGTCGTAATATAGAGAGAGAAGCAGGTGGACAATGACTGTTATTTTAACCTAGAGACCAAATCGCTCATGATTTTAATATCACATGAACCAACTAATTCGTATTTTTTTAATCGGTTGATTCGTTCAGTCAATACAGAATGAAGGACCAAAAAGTAAGTGTCATCATAGAAAATTATTTGGACAATATACGATAATTGTAATTATAATATGTATAGTTATCAAGTGGAATAATATATCAAAATAATCTAGAAAAAGCTTCAAATTGGAGCTTCTAAAAAAATCAGATTATTATAAATCCCAATGCAAAAAATCACACCAAACAAAAATCTACTTTTCAATTTTTTTATCCAAACAACTCAAATTATTCACAAAAACTAAAAAGTTAAAAAGTAATATTCTATTCCAATTTTACCCCTATACAATATATTAATTTCCACATCCTTCTATCTACCAAATCCAATCATTACATATTTATTTAAATAATTTCACAACCAAATTTTTTTTTTTCAAAATCTCATCCAAACACCATTTGATTATAATCCAATCAGATTATAATTTGATAGATTATTTTGCCAAACTGACCCTAATCTTATTATTAGTACTAGTAATGATTAAAACTAATTAACTAGGTTTTTTTTTAAAAAAATATTTTAGTTGTAGTGGGTTTCTTGAAGTTTTGTCTATGAAGTATAAAACTATAGATACTTACATGGACATAGATACACGACATGATACTAATACGTCAAACTCTTAAAATTATATAACACAACATGACATATCTATACTATTATATAGGGGTGAGCAAACCAACCCGCTAACCCGCAAGCCCGCAAAAACCAACTAAACCCACAACTTTGAGTTGGGTTGGTTTGGGTTCGCGAGTTGGTTTGGGCTCAAAATTCCCAACTCGCACACTGGCGGGTTGGGTTACGGGTTCGTAGTTTATCAACCCAACCCAACCTGAGAGCCCGCATATATTTTTTTTAATTTTTTTTTATTCATGTTTATGTATTTTTATATACATTTTGTATGTTTTTTTATGTATTTATATTATTAGTTCTTTATAAATAAGATATTTTGATTTTAAAATTTACATAATTACATATATGTATTGCATTTACATATGTTATAGTGTATATTTTAATTGATTTATATAATATATATAAAATCTATGTTTTTTTAACTTTTTTATGTGTAAGTTTTTTTATTCACTACTCACAAATTTATAATAATATTTTTTTGTTATAAAAATCATAAAAAAAATTACAAACTCAACCTGCGGGTTCAACCCAACCCAACCCGCAACTCTGCGGGTTGGGTTGGTTCGGGTTGAGTTTTTAAAATCATAAAACCCAACCGAACCCGCAGATTGATGTGCAGGTTGGGCTGGGATTTTCTCTCAACCCACCCCAACCTAGCCCGCACTCACCCCTACTATTATATGTTATATGTGTCATTTATTATTATTATTTATTATGTCAAAGACATAAAAAAAATATTTTATATTTTAAAACTTATGAATATATGTTGTAGTTGTCAAACATAAATACAGGTCTAATACAATAACATTCTCTCAAAATAAAGTTTTGTGCTTCATAAAGTTTTTTATTTGGTTTCAACAAATTTGCATTGAGATTTATAATAATTGAATTTAAAAATAAATACATTTTGAAAACTTTTATTATTTTAATAATTTCCCCGAATTACGGGTTGAAGACAGACGAAAGATTCGTCCTAACCTCTGCCATACACCGTGCCTCTCTTCAGTTTTCCTTAACTTTCATCTTTTTTATTCTTTATTTGTGAAAGATTCTGTTCTACTACTAGATTTTGACTTAGATTATATATGTCGAAAACATTCCATGTTTTAGCAAATTGATAGAGGATTCTATGACATATACTTTAGGAAGAACACTACTTTTCTGATATGCAAGGAGTTTCATGATAAATATTTTATTGGCAACACCAAAATCTCTAATGTATATTTCTAGTTCAACAATGCTTTTTCTTTAATATCATTTGGCATGATACTTTCCAAAAAAAAAAAAAGACCAAGAATATAAATCTTAGCCCACGGACACAAAGTCTCACTCTCAAGAAAAATTATGTAAATATTTTAAAAAATTTATAGGTCAAAGGTTCATTTTGGTCCTAAATATATGCCCGAATATTCATTTTGGTCCATTATGTTTTAAAATATTCAAATTGGTTCTAAATGTTGGCAAAGTTATTCATTTTGGTCCTAAATATTGGTAAAATGTTTTATTTTGGTCCCAAACTATTGAATTTGGTCATATTTCTCTCGCCTCTCATTTTAATTTCAAAGTACTTGTTAAGAGGATTTCTTAGCTCTTAATTCGTCGCATTCGAATTTGAAACCAGAGAAATATAATCAACTTTGCTTGTTTGACCATAAAACGAAAGGTCTACTTTTCGGACCGATTTGACGTCATTTGTTGACGGCCCCAACTAGATAGATAAAATACTCTTCGAGAACAATACGTAGTTATAAACTCATCATGTTTGAATTTAAAATAAGTCATATTCAATAGTTGGGACCAAAATGGAATATTTTGTAAATATTTAGGACTAATTTGAACATTTTAAAACATAATGGACCAAAATAAACATTAGGACCAAATTGACTCTTTAACCATTTCATTTCATAACCACCACAACCAAAAAGTCAAAATATTATTTTTTTTTATTTCTATCTATTTTCATTATCAATTATCAATTCTACCCCTATACAATTTAAAAAAACTCATATATTTATTTCAACCAACCACAATCATTACATACCATTTTTCATAATTTCACATCCTATTTTTTTCATTACATCTCAAACTAATCCAAACACCATTTTCATTACATTTTCATTACATAATTTTCTCATTACCATTTCATTACATAAAATCATCATTTCATTACCTACTTCTAATCCAAACCCACCCTTATTCCTCTAAACTCTAAAATAAATTATCAGCCCAATCAATTGAATATTTGAATCTAAATACTTAGATAAATGTTGATAATTTTGGACCCTTGGATCTAAATCCTATCAAATTTTTCTTGGGCCATTAAATGGGCCTATCAGTTAGTTGCTTTCCCTTATATCTAAACCCTATCAGATTCTCAGTCATTACGTCTCTTGTTGAAGGTTTTCACTCAAACCCAGCCGACGCTGCCACAATCAACTTCGATCTCGCCAACGCTGTGAGTAAATGGGTTCTCAACTATTTTTTGCTTTAATTCATCCTTTGTTTATTCTTTTCGCTAACTTCGGTTTTTCCATTTTCTTTCTTTTAATATGTTGGTACTTCTTCCAATCATAATTTCAAAACACAACTTTTTATTTTTTGTGAATCCGATGTGCTTTACTTATATTGAATTTCGATATCTTTTGCAGCTTACTGTTATTCTGCTGTATGATGTACACTGGTTCATTAGAGGAAAATCAGAAGCCTTAGGGTACTATGTCATTTTGTCATGCTCGATGAACTGTGACGTGTTTTTAGGAGTCATGGAAGGTTGATGTTTTGCTCGACTGTGATTTCTTTGATTAAAGATGGTGAGCGCCACCAACACTGCCATTAATGTTCTTGAGTTTTTTGTATTTACGTTTTTAAAAAATTGGATGAAAAAAAAGGTGGTGAGGTTTTCTCTTGTAGATATCCTAAATATATGATATAGATTGATTCATTAATTATAGGAGAGGAGTTGTTACTCTGTTAACCACCAAATACAACATATATTGTGGCTAGAGTGAGATTTTTTGCTAGTAGCTTGCTTTTGACATCTTATTTTAAAATTTTTATATAGTTCTTCATGATTAATTTATTTTACCTATTTTTTGTTGCTTTTAAAGGACTATGTAATGATTAATTCATTTTCCATACCATACTATACCATCTCCTAATATATACCATTACTTCATATACAAGGACATTGGGGGATGCGTTCAATTGATATGCCTATGGGCGTGGGAGAGATTCAAGCCCATAGCCCCTATCATACGCAAGACCCATCTTGAAAGACAATGGGTTGTTCAACTACAAGAAGAACTTCCATTACTTCCACCAATCGGGTCTAAGTAAGTATTTTAAAGAACTTCCAACACCTTCCATCAATTGATATGATGATTTGTTTTATTAGTATATAAAGAATGTATCATTTTTTCTATTGTAGTTGGAGTAACTACCACTCGATGACCGAACACTCGATGAATGTATATAGAAGAGTATTTGATCTTCTAAAGGAGGATGAGGTATTATTTACTCTCCCTGAATCAAATAGTTGGTTTGTTGCTATACTTGTTCTAAATATTCATTAATGTGGAATTAATTTACAGTTTATCTGGCGTCCGTATTTGGTAAATTCCCCTGAAATGAATGCGGGTCAACATCTTTGGCTTGCAAATGTGCCTTTGATATGCTTCTGGATAATCGAGTGGCATTGGCCAGATCGAGTCATGAGACAATTTGGGTTTGATCAACCTATACCGGCCGCTCCGGTTGACATTGATTGGGAGCATACCCAAGAATTAAAGGGTAAAATGGAAATTGGTAGGGAGAGTGAGCAAGCCCGATATATTAAAGTATGGGAAAATTCGCAAGCTCGTGTTTGCGTCGCACCGTTCTTGTATGTTCCATTAACTCTTCAGACGTCGGAGTATTTAAAGTGGTATTGGAAGGTCACCCGACTGTGGATTTCTCCAGAAAATGCTGTTACAGTTTATACGGTATTGAATCAAGTATTTGTTGTGTATTCTTGTGTTAAATTATGTTTTGGCAGTAAAGAATTATTAAATGAAGGTGTTGTTTGTTGTGAATTACAGGCAATGGGGGTGGAGAAATATAATCGAAATAAATCAATATCAATGCTAATTAAAACTATGTTAACTACATTGTTTACAAAAATAAATAAAAGATGAATTTTTTTATCTCACCTGCATTTGTGAACATTTTCTTGTCTGAAATCAAGCATAATCCTTGTATCCATCCGACTTGGGGGTTTTTAACCGCTTTCATAAGCCCCGAACCCCTATCAGAAATCAAGCATAATCCTTGTCTGTCTTTCACTACACGAAGGCGTAACAATATGAGAAACCATCCTCATGCATCCTCATTCTCTTCTTCCACAATTGCACATGCGATAGGAGTTATATTTCTGTTGCCATCTTGTGCCATAGCAAGCAACAATTTGCTCTTATATTTTCCATACAAGTGTGTGCCATCAACTTGTATCATTGGCTTCAAGTGGGCAAAGGCATCAATGCAGGGCTTAAATGTCCAAAAAACACGATTGAATATAACTGTTCTCCCATCTTGAGGGTTTGGTCGTAAATCCCACTCAACAACTGACCCCGGCATATAAAACTGGACCGCCGTCAACCAACGTCGCAACATGTCATATGACATTTCAAAGTCTTCGTAGGCTTTGGCCACAGCCTTTTGCTTGCCTGTCCACGCCTTCTTATACGACACTACGAATCCACTGAGTGTAGATTTCACTTGCTCAATAATCTATGACAAATAAATATTAAATTAATTTATTAACACTATGAAAATAAGGAATTTCAATACGAAATTAACCTGAAATAGCAAAACATAAAACAAACCCGTTTTATTGCCAAGTCTGGGTCTTTGGTTATCGCACCCTCAATGGTATTAGCTATGAGGTCTGAATTTATCATTTTGCTGTTCCGACGAAAACGTCCATTAAGGCAGGTGTGGTCTCCATCATACACGGTGATCATCCAGACACCATATAATTCTTTATAACATGCCCTCACTCTCCATGGACAGTCGGACTCATCACTCTTTGAGCATTTAATTTCTAAATACTTTGATGCAGATTTTGTAACTTTAAAGGTGTAATGTCTTTTAATGGACCACATCCTTAATGCATCCTTCAAACTTTCTTTGCTCTCAAACGACGTATCCTTCTTAATTTCTAGTTCCCCATTCATTGAATTTGGAATCTGAAGGTCCTCTACCTGTTCTGGATAAGTTTCATGCAAAAACGAGGCCGAAAGACAAAAATTTGACAAATGTTGAAAATGATGCATTGAGTCAGTAGGAGTAGGACCACCACCATTGTTGACATGTTGTTCATCCTCATCCGTGTTTGTATCAGCATTGTCATCATCATCTTCTTCTTCTTCTTCAAAACTCTCATAGGCATAGTCTTGATTAGCCTCTTGCTCAATAATCAGATTAAATGAATCATCCAAAACAGGTTGTTCATGGCTAGGACCAGCATTTAAATCAAACCTTGAATCAACATTACTGGTTCTAACACAAAGTTCTATTAAATTCAACAATCGATTCTCAGTACATCCTAAATGATATCGTATCATGACTTCTACATCATTATCATTAGTGATATCTAATGTACTAAACTTCATAGGAAAAATTTGAACAGGTACTCTATAGACAATATCAGATATAACTTGGTTCCTCTGCAAATTCAAATTTCTCGAAATCAAACCTCTCAAATCCTCATAGGAAATATTGTCTCTAACCCGTATTATAGTTGGGGATCCTTCCATCCGAAATATCATTCCTTCATTATGAGAATGTTCTATATAGGGGTGAGCAACGGATCGGTTCGGTTCGGTTGGTCCACTTTTTTGAACCGAACCGATGTAATTGGATGACCAAAACCACCATCCAATTCATCCAGTATTTTTTGATCAACCGAACCGATCCAAACCGATTTCAATCGGTTTGGATCGGTTCGGTTGATCGGTTTGGACCATGATTAATTTTATGAAAAAACCTGATATCAAAATTATAAAATTTAATACTAGATAACAAAAAAACCTGATACCAAAATATAAAATTCATTCTTCCCAAAACGTGTAGAGTATAAACGAACCACTTTCAATGCAGAATTGAAGCTAATTAGAAGGAGTTCCTTGCAAAGTAGAGCGAAATTGTCCGTCCAAGAGAGGCAAGAACAGAATGTAGAAACTATTATTAATTGAATCCTGAGATTCAGAGGATAATAACTCATCCTCCTGCAAAGCACATTCTTCCTTTGCTTCTAACAGCAAAAATTGAGTTTCCATGGGAATTTCACTAGCAAATTTCCCCAATCGCGGTATCATCCACCAAATCTTGAATCTGAACAGAGACAAAAACCTATATCCCCTGCAATTCCAAAAAAATTAAGGAGGAAGGAAGAGCAGAGCGTCCGGCGTCGAAGAGTGAGAGACTGAGAGAGTGAGAGTGGAAGAGTCGAAGGGGAAGGGATGAGAGTCGAAGCAGAGAAGCAGAGTGAAATTCTGAGAATGAGAGAGAATGAGAGCGGCGAGTTCGTGAAGGCAACTAGGGTCTAGGGTTTTTTTTAGTGGTGAATGTATAAGGGGTTTGGATGGTTCGGTTCGATTCAAATTTAATATAAAAAACGAACCGAACCGAACCAGGTCGGTTCAGCAACAATACATCCAATTAAACCGATTTTTTGATCGGTTTTTATCGGTTCGGCTTGGTTCGGTTCGGTTGGGATCGGTTGGAATTGGATTTGCTCAGCCCTAGTTCTATAATTTCATTCACAAAAACTGATACCAAAATGTTACTCATTTCTTTATCTGCATATATAAATATCATTCCAAATTACATTTCTGTGAAGTATCTCTAAAACAAATAAACAATTATAACAAAAAAAAATTATAACAAAAAAAAATTTAATACAACAACTTATAATAATACAACTTAAAAAAAATTATACTCAACTATATAATACTAAGATAATACAACAAAATATTCAAATCATTAAACAATTCTAACAAAATTATTAATATTATCCTAACAATGATTTAATATTCAAATCAAGCA
>QANZ01047686.1:67786-91510 GCA_003254925.1 Chamaecrista fasciculata
TTAGTAGAGTATGTGTTGGAGTTTAGTAGACTTGTGTTAGAGTATGGCTTGTTTTCCATGTAACTTAATTTATATAGTCTTCATATTAGAAATCACATGTCCCTTCTTCTTATGGTACTGGGTTTGATGTTATTATTTAAATTAGTCAACTAATTTGTTAATTTGTTTTTAAATTTCTGAAAGTTGCCACTGCATTCGGCTGTAGTATGTATCTCTGGACAGACAGTACTTTTTTTGGTTTTCATGGCTGGCCTTTGGGATGCACTTTGGCCATGTTTTTATGCTTGAAACATCAATCTTGTGTAATTTTAATGCTGCTATTTGGGCTGGAGTTTCAGAGGTCGTTTCAAGGAGGAGTTGAGTCATTTTTAAGTGCATACTCCATTTTACATATTTTTGAAAGGGATTGTTTTCATTAAATGAATCCATTCATCATGAGTGTGTTACTACCATTAGGGCATTGAAAAACCTTGTAACACTCCTAAAATATATCCCCATGTGTATCAGATCATTTTTGCATTCTTGGAGTTTTGGTTGAGTTCTAGTCTTTATTTAGTCATTTTCAAGTTTGCTTTCATAAATTTTAAGATTTTTGTTCCAAGAGTTGCTACATTGGGTAAGAACATTTTAGGTGTGTTTGTGACTCCTTTGCAATGTTTTTTGCTTGTTTTTGATGCCCCAAGACTATCAATTCTTGTTTGGCAACCATTTAGATTTTAGTTATGGTAGTAGCACCACTGATTTTGGCTTCGGGTGTTTAAAAAGATGTTTTTGAGTTGCAAAACAGACTGGTCTATATGTTCAGGAAACAAAAATTGCAAATGTTTATTATCATAGTACTCTTCCCTAAAAAAAATGAAACGCACAGAATTGGAATGTTTAAGACTCCACTTTTTTTCATCCAAAAGTAGAAGAAACTATACATTTTGCAGTTTATAAATGTAATTCATACAAACCAAGTCTTAAATCCCTCGAGACAGACACTGCTAGAGGCTATAATATTTCTTTTTTACTTTAATTGGTATTGAAGACCATACTCAAGTATGAACATTTTTGCTTCTCACACCTGCTCATAGCCAAAACGACACCTACACCTGCTCATAGCCAAAACTATACATTTGTAATTAACTTACAACTTGAAACATGGCATTGAATAAATGTTCTTGATCATTGACATTCATGGGAGTTACAGAATAAATGTTCAAGTATATGTACGACCTCACCCTTTCCCCTTTCAAACAAATTAGAACTCTACACATGTAAATGTAGATGCAAACACTGCGCCAAACATCAATTGGTATGTGTCTTTTTAAGAACATGCACCTTAAATGAACCTTAATAGTCAAGAAATTGATAAGCAAGTGACTTTCAAGCACAGATGCCATCTAGGATTGTATCAGAGCCACAACACTGAAGATACATATACGACACACACCCAACTTGACTTAGACATAGCTTGCCCCAGAAAAAGAGAAAACTACACCAAAACAAACATAAAACTAGAGACTAGAATCCCATTTTGATGATATATATATATATATATATATCTAGAGAGTGATTACAATTAGTGTACCAAATAAGTATTCCAAAAGATATATCCCATATAGCTGGTCACCCAACATCCATACCAAAAAGACATCCATACCAAATGGTCTAATAGTTACTACATCAAATATGTTTCTAAATAGTCACTACATCATAAGTTACTCATTACCCATTACATCAAATATGTTTCAAAATAGTCACTACATCACTAAAGTAGTCTAGATCAATGAGATAGTCACTGCATTGGGGGTTTGGTCCTCTTTCTTGGAGTGGTCTTTTGCCGAAATATGACAATTGGCTTGCGGGTAGGTTGTGAAATATCAATGATATAATCACTAGTTGTCTTTGTCAATGGAGCAGTTGGAGGAGTCTGAAAAATAACCACAACTTATTAGTACACCAAAATGAAAACTAAATGTGAGGGTGTCTAAAAATAATCACAACTTACTGGTAATTGAGATGATCTAGAGGCAACCGATCTAGTATTCGGACGGGTCTAAAAATAACAAGCACAACTTAGAAAACCAAACATTTAAGTTACCAAAAAGTAAATATGCAAGTTGGTACTTACTGGTGATTGAGATGATATAGAGGCAGCAGCTGCTACTTCTTTTGTGACTGATCCTACTTTAGTCATACCGGTCTAAAAATAATAACCACAACTTAGTACACAAAAATTTTTACTTATAACCAAGTAAATGTGAAAGTTGGTACTTACCATGCTTTGTGGCTGATGAGGTTGACTAAATGAAGTCAGTGGGACTTGTGGAGGCTGAGGAGCAGCAAATGTGGGTTGGGAGGCAGCAAATGTGGGTTGGGAGGCAACGAATGAGGCTGGTTCAGCAGATGATGATGCAGCAGAAGCAGAACACTTCCTTTTGTTATGACCCTCTCTCCCACACTTTGAACATTTGACAAATATGCCTCTTCTTGAAACCGTGGCTATCGTTGTCTTTGCTAATTTTGCCGCCTTCTTATTTGCTTCGTCCTCTTTCTCATTTACATCTTTTGTTCTCTTTTTCTTTGGCATACCTGTCCTCTTTTTCTGAAGAGGTGGCAACACATCGGGATACTTTGTTTTCTTCCACATTTTGGGCCCGTTGGTAGGAAGAATCTGATGTTTGTAGCACTCCACATATGTCTCTTTTCTGAAGCACACTGGAACATAATCTTTTGGCTTCCTTCGCAGCCACTTGATAGCAGTGACTGCATGACAACAAGGTATGCCTGTGATCATCCACTTTCTGCAAGTGCATGACAATTCTTTCACATTAACTACATATCTGTCAGTTACATGTGCATAGACACTGCTCACTTCAAAAATTTCTTCACCAGACCAGCGAGCCATCCACTTCCCTGCTAGGTCTATCTCCTTGTCCAATCTTGCTTTAATCCTAGGCAGAATGTCATCTGTAAAAGTGGTTATCTTCGTCCTATTCTGGGCCCACCTATCCATCAAGTATCCACGGATGCCCTCAATCATTGTCACAATAGGCTTCTCTCTCCACTCAAGGATGACACTGTTGAATGTCTCCGACATATTGTTAACCAAAGTGTCGCATAGTGGGCCAAAGGTGAACCTGGATTTGCTCCAGTGTCTTGGAGCAGTTTGCATCAACTCTTGAAATGCTTCCAATTTCACTTCTTTGATCATTAACATAATCCTCTCCCACTCAGCTGGATATGTGGCATTAGCAGCTTTCCACATAAGCTCCTTCAAGTGTCTCCCACGAAATCTCTTCCTGAAGTTGCTGTACATATGACAGACACAGAATCTTTGGTCAACTCCCGGTAGCAGCTCATTTATGGTTGACACCAATCCTTTCATGAAAAAGTAAAATTACACAAGAATGTACAAGACCAGTAAAAGATTGTACAAGACCAATGTGAAAACTATAAAATAAATCAATCAAACTAGTGCTACTCATCAATCAAACCAGTCCTATATATATGTAGTGTCAAAAATTAAGATAACGATCATAACAGTATTCATCAAAAGAAAGTAAGTTAGTTTTCTGTGTTAATTTATTAATGACAAGGGAGAATAAATTTTTTTAAAAAAAAATGTCACTTCAAAGCTCAGGTAATTGCTCAAGAGTATTAGACAAATCATTATCAGTGAAGGAAGCCATGGCACATCAGTTTTGAAACAATTTCTGATCAATTCAAGTTTCAGAAAAAAAAATCAATCCCATTAGGCCAAAAACAAGAAATCCAGACTTGAGATTCTTTTAGCTCGCTGACATGAGAACTTCCACACTAATGACATCTGCAACTTTCACTTTTCAATAAACACCAAAACAAAAATTAAAAGGGCGCATAAAACTTCCCAAGCATGTTCCTAAATGTAACAAATATTGTTTCTGTTTCAAAACTGAGGCTTACCATAAAGAGCACATGCCCTGTTTCAAACCTGCACTTTCTTTTTTTAACTATTTTTCTCATTGAATGATTTGACCAACTTAACTCTTAAGAGCTCAAATGTTTGATTTTTTAAAATGTTTGATTTAATCTTAAAAAATTTATGAACACCTTAATACTGTACAACTTAATCTCTGAAGGGACTAAATCTAACATTTTAAAAATTTCAAGGATTAAAATAACAGCACCTACATAATCCAAGGGCTAAATTGATAGTTTACAAAGTAAAGTAGTTACCTTTTGTTGATCGGACATGATGCACAATCCATTCATAGCAGACAGACCCAGATCATTCATAAGCAACTCTAAAAACCATGACCAAGTGTCTTTATTCTTGATTTCGACAATGGCTATAGCAAGTGGTAGCATTTGATCATTGGGATCTCTCCCAACTGCAGAGAGTAATTGGCAACCATATCCAGCTTTTAAGAAGCACCCGTCTAACCCAATAATCTTCCGACAACTCATAAAACTCAGCTTGCAAGCAGTGAAGCAGACATACAACCTCTGAAAGTTGGGTTCATCTCCAACTTTCTCATTCTCAGGATCGTAATCTGGTCGTCTAATGGTTGTTAGCCTTACAGTAGAACCCGGGTTACTCCTCAAGAGTTCCTCACAGAAGTCATTTATCCTTCTAAATTGTTCGGTCATGGAACCCCTAATCTTATCCATTGCTTGCTTCCTTGCTCTAGAAGCCTTATTTATAGAGAGGTTGCAATTCCATTTCTCCTTTGCCATAGATCTAATGGTATTTAGCCGCATCTTTGGATTCTGCCTCAGCTTTTTGTCAAGGTTATTTGCCAACCATGAAGCAGACAAGATGGGATTGTATAAGGCACGAGAACATTTATGGTGGTTCAAACAAGAACGCAGCTGCCATGTATCTTCATTTACAAGTTTTCTGCATGTTGCTTGCCAACTACACTTGTTGCCACCTGTGCATACAGCTTGGCAACGTATTTTGTCATTCTTTGCAAACTTCACTGACCTTCCTATTAAATATAAGAAAGACACAATTGGAGATTAATAATATAATCAATTAAATAACAATGACAGATTTAAGTTAGAAGAATAATAATAGAGGCGTACCTGCATGAATAGAATAATCTATAGCTGCAGTCTTAAATTCTTCTTTTGATGCAAATATAGTGCCTATGTTGTTGGGAAATCGCCATGCACATAGCGCAGCGGAAACGGATATAAAAAAAATTTTTAAACCAAACATAAGCACATAGTGATTTCTTTCCCAATAGATCCGCTATATGGATCTGTATCGGTGTAAGGACAAGAGTTTACCCAAATCGATCGGTTGTTCTTTGCGTTTACGAATGTGAGGAGTCCACTCCGAGTGTGCTCCCTCCACCGGTAATCCACACGAACAGTTTGGTAGATGCCTAGGTGCTAGCCTCGTTCACTTCTCCAAGCGAACCGGGAGCCTTATCTACNTCACAATACGATTCATCTGATTCATCTTCAGAAATAGCAGCAGCAGCATTCATCTTCAACATCTTCAGAAATAGCAGCAGCATCCACAACCACACATTTGCCTTTGTCACCATTTTTCTTAGTTCTATCACTCTGCTTCTCAGATTTATCATCATTTTTCTTAGTTTTATCCTCAGCATCCACAACATAGATTCTCACTGTCCCAAACTCCTTGCCAATCTCACTCATTTTCAACATTTGTGTATCACCTGTAATTGGGTTTAAAGCATTGTCCGACAATTCAAGAAATGGGTTGGCATACATCATATTATAGTTGTTGTTATACCCTAACGCTTTTAGATCATCCTCAATGTCAAACAAGCACCATTTGTCCCCATCACGCTCCCAGAATGTGATATCCCCACCCTCATACTGAAGATGTCCATTATTCACCCAATGACCACCATGATAAACTTTCACAGTGAAAACCTCCCACATTCTTAAAGCAAGCAAACAAAAACTAATGTCAGAACAAAATACAAATAAAAAATATAGAATAAGAACAAAATACAACTCAAAATACAAAATACGAACTCAAAAATACACAGTTTCTGCAACCTCTGTTTTTAAGAAACAACACACAAGCCCTAACACAATAAAAAACTTAGTAACATCAGTAAAAAGAGACATCTAACTTGAATAAGCATAAATAACCACCGAAACCCACTCTAAAACACAAATTTAACTTAAAATCACAACTGATCATGCCCTAAACGTATACCAGTCATGCAAAATCATTATCCACAACAAAGGACTCAAACATTATTCAAAAAGGTACTAACCAACTGCAAAGTAGCCATGAAAAATGGAGAAGATCAGAAAGGACTAAAACTGTCGAAATAGGAATACATACCTCAATAATGGCTCCGACGACGATGTCTCTGTTTCCGACGACGGTGTCTCTGTTTCCGACAACTTCTCCGGCGCTGGTTCACGACGAGGCTACCAATCGCACTCTCTTACGCTGTCGAGAGAAACGTTTAGAAATTTCAAACCCTAGAAACCCTAACCCTCGAGCGTTGAGAGTGAGGTAGAGTCTAATGGACTTTGAGAGTGAGGTAGAGTCTGAGAAGTTAGAAGAATGAAGATGAAAAGGTTGCAATGTATCTTTGGCGGGAGGGAGCAAAACGACGCGTAGCATAGTAGTCTTTTTTTTATTATTGTTGTTAAAATGTTATTAGTTTTTGCATAATAGTCCTTTTTTTATCCACATCATCTAAACTTGCCACTTCAATATCCCAGTCATCATGCCACATCAGCATTAACGGAAAAAATTTAATGGAAATATTGATAGGACTAACGGTGAGAATTTTTCAAACTTATGGGACCAAATCTGAGACGAAAAAACTTATAGGACTGATTTGGGAACTCATGCAAAGTTATAGGACCAATATTGCACTTTGGCCTTATTATTATTATTATTTGGCCTGTAGTCTTGGGTGTCTTATGACTCTTAAGTCTTATCCCATTGTATTTCTATCTCTATAACAAAGATTCATTTTTATCTATGTCTAATAAAAATGGATGAAAAATACATTATGGTAGTGTAGTTATAAGAAAAATATGATGATAACTCATCATGGTATATATGAATATGACAAAAGTCCACAAATAATAGAACCTTGTACAGTGAAGCATCACTTTTACCACTTGTTCATTTCTAGTCGACAAACATGACTTAAAACCACACAAGTTGGTGAGTGTATGATTATTTATTGCAATTTCCCAACACTTCTGTCTTCTGAATCTTGAAATCTATAATGTGTTGAGACTTTAAACATTCAGTGTTTTGCTTTCTTTCTTTTTATTGGATTATATATTTAGGTTGGTTGAATTACCTATTTGATTTCTCTAATTCTCCGAAATATATATTCATTTCAGCCATTTTGCTCTGCATTCACATGATTAAGAATTAGTGAACATGAATATTGCATGCATGAATTAATGAATTAAGGATGCCTCTCTCTTGTACTAGAATAGGTGAATTAAATCAGAAAGCTTCATGTAAAAACTAAAGAGTAGCTGGATGTTACTTGATATATGGAAGAGATATTTTGTTTTTTTTTTTTTTTTTTTTTTTTTTTTTTTTTTTTTNTTTTTTTTTGTTTTTATCATGTATTATATGTCTTATTTTGTAATCAAAAAGTTTGAAAGGACTGAGCTGTTGTTGCTATAAAATTCTTTATTTTCTAAGTTGCTAAAGTTACTATAATTGGTCATTCTGTAGATGAATTACTTATTTTGTCATACAATTTTTGGAGAAAATTTTGTTTGATTAGTTGGTCTATTATTTATTTAATATCTTATTTTTCAATGTAATTTGCAGAGAGAAGAATTAGGACAAGATCCTACCCTCTTTGAGTTATTTATCAGGACTCATAAAAGGAAAGGAACAAATGAGTTTGTTGATCAAAGAGCAGCAAATCTAAATGTAAGTACATAAAATACTTTTGTTATATGTTTTAGATATTATTTTTGGTCTATAAGAAGTTTTGTTAGATCATTTAGACAAGTGATGAAATCTTGATTGTTGAATTGTTTAAGTTATTTTAAATTGTTGTTTGTCACAGGAAGAGTACATGAGGACAAAGTTGGCAAGATCTTCTCAGGCTTCCACTCATGCTAGTGATAGAGGAGATATTGATGAAACTTCTCTAGAAATAGACAAGACTGTCATATGGTTGGAAGTAGTTGGTGGCAAAAACAAGGGGCGAGTTTTTGGAATTGGTTCAGAGGCTGATGCAATTGTTTGCTCTGGTCAGGGCTCTTCTACATCTAGGGATAGGTCTTGGATGCATCCCTTATTCAAGGAAGAGTTAGATAAAAGAGAAAAAATTGAGGGATGTTATAGGAGCTGTGACTGATGAAAGAGAAAAAACTTTATTAGAGATTATAGAGACTCAAGCGGAACAATTAGTTCGTCATGAAAAGCTTTTCAAAAAATTATTGGCAGAAAAATCAAGTCATCATCATAGCCGTTGGAGCCAGAAGAGACAACGAAGATATAAGAGTCATCATCGTGGTGGCAGCAGTGACAACAGCCCCGGTCGTAGTCCTAGTTGCACTTTAAGCTGTGTCCCATCAGATCTAGAGGCAATATGAGAGATTGATCTTCGTCATGCTTAGATTTTTAGATTTTAAGTTTTAAATTTATCTATTTTAGTTTTGATAACTACATGACATTAGAGGATTTTGATCTTTCTCATGCTTAGATCTTTTATGTTTTAGGTCTTGAATTTATTTATTTTAGTTTTAACCATTTAACTACTCATGTGACGTTTTATTTCAATAAATGAATAGATTAATTTTATTGAATGTTTGAATATGTTAATATTAATTTGAAATTTTTAATTATAATTATTATAATTAAATTGATAATTAATTTTTAAAAGATAATTAAAAAATTTTGATAAAATATTAGGGACGGAATTTAGGGACAGCATTTTCGTCCCTAATTACAATGCATTTGTCGGTAGAAGCGATACAATTTATAGATATAGCGACGAAAATAGGGATGAAATATTTTTGTCCCCAAAATAGGGACGTAATTTGAAACAAAATATTCAATCCCCAATTAGGGACGGAATTCGGGAGAGATATTTTGTCCCCAATTAGGGATGGATTTTGGGACAACATATATTGTCACTAACTAGAGACGGATTTATAGATAGATTTTTCCGTCCCTAAGTAGGGACGAAACGAAAATTCCGTCCCTATATATTTGTGACAAACTGTTTATCAACGGAATGTGTTCAGTTCCTAACTCCGTCCCTAACATGATTAGGGACAGAATTTTCTACAATTAGGAACAGAAATTTCCGTCCCTAATTTGATGTTTTCTTGTAGTGAGAGACAACATTTTGGTTTGTTCGAGTGAAAGTGAATGAAATGTTAATTGCTTGATCTAATGGAATAATTATGATTTTGGGACTAAAAGTATATGGCTGAAAAGTTCTTATTAATTGGTTTAAACATCTGTTTGGACCTACTCTATGCAATCTTAGTGTTACACCTTTAGGTATATGGTTGTGGTGATGCTTGAAGTTAGGTTGGATTTCATATCATCAATTCACTTTTTAAGATTTAAAAAAATGAGTGTAGGAAACAATTAATTCTGGTCATCATATAAAAGATAGAGACAAAAGACTACATTTTGAAAACTTTCTATATTATTAGTAATGGATTATTTTAATAATTTTCCAGAATTACTATTTGAAGACAGAGACAAAAGACTCGTCATAACCTTTCTGAAATTGCCACTCGTTGTGCCTCTCTTTCAATCTTTGATTTTCCCTCTAACTTTCATTTTTATTCTTATCCTTCATCTTTTTTCAATCTTTAGGGAGGGAGTATAATAATTGCAATTCCTCCCTATTTATTCCTTTGCTTTGTATTTTTTATTTGAATAAATAAGACTTTTTGTTCCCCAATTTTTTGGTGGTTTTGTTTAAATTTATTTCTAGTTCTAATATTTTTCTGTGAGAGATTTTATTCTACTACTTGACCTTGATTTAGATATTAGCATATATGTAGAAAAACACAATGTTTTAATAAAATGATAGAAGAGTCTATGACATCTACGTTTGGGACAAACACTACTTTTTTCATATGAGTTTTATGGTAAACATTTTGTTAAACACTAATATTAGTGTTCATCATGCAAATAAAATCAATTATACTTTAATTTATTTTTCTAATTAAACAATATTTTTTTAACTAATTGTGAGTGCCGTGTAATTTTTCTTTAATATCATTAGGCATGATATTTTTATAAAAAAAAACAAAGTCAAAGAATATAGATCTCAACCCACGGACACAAGTCTCACTCCCAAAAAAAAAAATTATATAAATATTTTAAAAAGTTTATATAATTACTTTAATGATGATTCTCAGTCCTCTAGAGCATAGTATTAAAAACCGGACCGGTGAATCGGAGCTTAGGCCGGTTTGGAGAAAATAAAATACCGGATTGCAGTTGAACCGGTAAACTGGTGAACCGTGAACCGGTTTGACCCGCAAAAGTTTGCAAAATTACATATTGACCCCAAAAAATTTTCAAAAAATTACAAATTAATCCTTGGATACATATTGTCGATGGACTAAAATGAAAACTTTAAAAAAATTTTGGGGTCAATATGTAATTTTTACAAAACTTATTATGGTTAAAATTGCAAAATAGTTCCAAAGGTACTAAAGTGTTAAATATTTACTTTATATTTAATGAATATGTATATTTGAAAATGTATTTTTTAAGTAAACCGGCTCAACCGGTTAAACCAGTGACCCAACGGTTGAACCATTGAACCAATGACCCGAGCCTTCTACCGGTTTGATGACCGGTCCGATTTTAATGCTATAGAGTCTAAACTCTAAAATCAATTATAAGCCCAATCAATTGAATATTTGAATCTAAGTTCTTAGATTAATTGTTGATAATTGTGGACCCTTGGATCTATAAAGCCTATCAATTAGTTCCTTTCCCTTATATCTAAACCCTATCACATCCTCACTCATCACTCAGACCCGGCCGTAGCTGCCACAATCCACTTCGATCTCGCTAAGGCTGTGTTTTCACCTTCTCACTGATCTTCCAACGCTGTCAGTAACGTTATAATGACTTGTGAGTAAATGGGTTCTCAACTATTTTTTTGCTTTAATTCATCCTTTGTTTATTCTTTTCGCTAACTTCAGTTTTTCCATTTTCTTTCTTTTGAAATGTTGGTACTTCATCCCATCATAATTCCAAAACACAACTTTTTTTTTTTTGTGAATTTGATGTTCTTTACTTATATTGAATTTCGGATATCTTTTGCAGCTTAGTGGTGAGGATGCTGAGGTTATTCTGCTGGAGTAATGTATACTGGTTCATAAATCAGTTAGAGGATAATCAGAAGCCTTACGGTTGAATTTTTTTTCACAAGTGCTTTGGGTACTGTGTAATTTTGTCACGCTCGATGAATTGTGACGTGTTTTTAGGAGTGATGGAAGGTTGAAGATTTGCTCGACTGTGATTTCTTTGATTAAAGATTTTAGTAGATGAAGGTGAGCGCCACCATCCCTGCGATTAATGTTCTTGAGTTTTTGTATTTATATTTTTGAGAAATTTGATGCAAATAAAAAAGGTGTTATGAGGTTTTCTTTTGGATGTGGTAGACTACATAAATAAAAGTACATATATATGCTAAATGTTCCAAATGAGATTTATATTGAATATCTGAATCAATTAAACTTAAGTCATGCATTCAATTGATGATGAGTATGTTAATGAACTTGAAAATGAATATTTACATAATCAAATTCATTTCGTCTCTTTTTCTTTACCTGCCAAAATTTCTAGTTTCCCTCTGGTTTGCTGCTGTTTGTGGTGTAATTATCACTCTAGAATCATGCAATGGTTGATTGGAATTCATACCTCCATTATTTTCAGTAAATTTCTTCTCATTTCCCTCCGTTCTTACTTTTTCACTTAGAGAGAAAGGGCTGATTACAATTTACATAATCAAATTTAAGAGAAGAAAGTAAAGAAAGAAAAGGTTGATACTTTGATTGGAATTTTTGGTTTTGGTGTCGAATTCAGAAGAATCTTTGCATTTCGCAGCTCCATCCAGTGCACATGAATCTGATTTGGTTAAATTTGGTTTTGCCCATATGTAGCGTAACCCATAGGAGTTAGGAATTATAAATTATGATATGACACCAAAAATTTAAGAAAACCAAAAGGAAAAGAATCCCATGTGAGTGTCATGATTGTCCTTCATCATCATATTCTGAATCTTCATCTTCTTCGTCTCGTCTTATTTTTAGGAGTAGTTGGGCAGCTTTGTCAAATCCTTCTTGTTTCTTGAAATTAATGGTTGTAATAAACTATTTCGATGATAATAAGTTATTTTACATCAGTAGGTTGATACTTAACCTCACTTTCCTCAAGTTTTGGACTCGATAACCTTGTAAGTGTACTTGAGAAATTGTGTACTCTTGCACTTGATTCTAAATTATTTTAATGTATTGCTTTGATGATAATTGTTAGACTTGGTTGTAAATTTTGGTGATTTCTGATGGTTAGACACCCTTTCCCTACGTTTGTTATTATTTTTATTTGGTTTTATATGTAGTAAGTAACGACATACATGATAAAAATTGTTGTCAATTAGGCTAAATTTATTAGTCTACATATTTGCAGGAAATGTTCCCTGTATTAGTGGAAAGCTCTAGTTGTAAATTGGAGAAGATTAATGGTTGGATACCAGATGCAAGAGTAGTTGAGAAATTGAAAGGAACAGGTTTTAAAAACCTGCATAAGATATCCAAATTCAATATTAGCTCGAAGATTGCTAATTTTTTGTTGCATCATTTTCAAAGCCACGAGTGCACATATCAAGCCAGTTATGGGGATAGATTCACACTATAATACGTTGACCCTCAGATTGTTAGGAAGAAATGACATTCTAACGAGGACTAAAAGTGGCACATTAGGAGAAATTAATTTCAATTTGTTGAAACAGTTGTTTGAGAATCCACCTGCAGATGCAACTGATGAGGTGATTAACCATCACGTCAGAGCCTATGTTTTATATCTCATAGGCACCTTTGTCTGCCCTTTGAAAGATACTCAAGTATCAACGGTGTTTCTCAACAACTTAGAGAATATTGAAGAAATTGGCTCCTATGCGTGGGGGGCCGCATTGCTTGCATACCTAAATCGAGGCATGCAAAAGCTTCTGTAGGGAAAAGTGAAAAAAGTTCTACGGGGAAATAGTTTGGTTCTTCAGGTAAGTATTTGTATAAGATAATTTTGGTTTGTTTCTTTCTTTTACAAATGAGATAGAAGACTAATTCATTTTGCTTGTTTCTTATTGTAGCTTTTCGCAATGGAGCATTTCCCTGAAATTAGGGCACTTATTTTACATGACAATGATGATGATGATGAGAATGGTGATGGTGATGTCAGTGTAAACTTGCTTGATAATGGTGATGAGAATGGTGATGGTGATGTCACTGTAAACTTGCCTGATAAAGTGCCCTTAGTAATTCAATGGAGCTCAAGAATATCCAAAGAATATAACCCTAACACGAGATACAGGGACAATGCTCTTTTTGATGCTTTTCAAGACGATAATGTAAGATTTCATTTTTTTTAATTACTATGATATATTTGCTTTTGTTGCCCATTGTAAAATGATCTTTCAAATTCTATGTAGGTTATTTGGGTGCCTTATGTAAGGCTTAGGAGAGATGACTTGCCCACCGATTTTCGATATCAATTGACAATGGGTAGGAGAGATACCATTGTGGTTTGCTACGAGTGTGCAACTTGGCATTCTCCAAGCTCTTGTCCTCAACAAATGGGGTTAGCTTTTGCCCTAGACATCAACAGAAGGGTCATCAACCAGGCTTCAAAGAAAGGGCCCAAGGGTAAAGACTTTTCTACATTTAAAGATTACCCTATTTATTTGGGGATTTGGAGAGAAGCGCAAGCACTGGAGGAAGAAGTGCAAGTGCAAGCACGAGAGGAAGGACAAGCATATGCACAAGAGGAAGCACAACCACAAGCACAAGAGGAACTTGGGCCTACAGGTAAAATTTTTAATAACTTACACGTAGGAAGATTTGGGCACATCAAAGGCACAACTACTGCAGGTTTTATTTTCATGAGAGGACCAATGTTTCCTCTGGTGCAGGTGGGGATTCAATGGATTTTTCCCTTGCCGTCGACGAGGCTGAAGAAGATGCTTCTCAAAGCCTCTTCCCCATGGATGTCAATGATTTCGATGGTGAGGCGGGTTTTATTTTGGTGTTTTTTTCATTTCTAGATTCATGTTTTAGGGCCTACTGATCAAATTTTTAATAACTTACACGTAGGAAGCCATATATGTATAATAACATACATTGTCGATGATCGCTTTGGTGCAGTTGTTGCAGGTTTTATTTTGGTGTTTTTTCCATTTCTATTTTTGACCAATGTTTTCTCTGGTGCAGATGGGGATTCAATGGATTTTTCCCTTGCCGTCAGCGAGGCTGAAGAAGATGCTTCTCAAAGCCTTTGCCCCATCGATGTCAATGATTTCGATGGTGTATTTTGGTGTTTTTTTTCATTTCTAGATTCATGTTTTAATTTTCCAGCTATTAAATTACTCTGTTTTTGTTTCTTTCCATTGTCTGATGCAGTACAATAAATCAATTCAATAGATTCCATTGAATCCAGAGTTAGTTTGTAACATGTAACAAAAGGGAGATGATGATTTTTTTTTTTTAAAAAAAAAAAGAAGACTTATATTGTACTGCATCTTGGGCTGATTGAACTGATTTATTATTGCTTTTCCTGTTTTAATTTCCTTCTCCCTTTTGAATTTTGATTGCAAAGATTTTTAAAAGTGAGTGTTTATATATATATATATATATATATCTATAATAATTGAGTTCAGGATTATATATATATATATCTATTATATATATATATATCAGGATTTATGAATGGTAAATATGACTTATTGATTTGCCCTTTATATTTCATTGATTATATATATATATATATGTGTGTATAGAGTGAGACAGTGTTATTCTCACCCTCATTCTTTGTCCTAATTAAAATTTAGATTGTAGCAAGAGATAAAAAGAAAATATATTGGGTTTAAATTTGCAGTCAAAAAGTGTTTCAGAGTAGTTTCCTTTTATAATTAGCATCAATGGCTTGTTTGCTTTACAAATGCCTTGTTCTCTGGTTGTTATTGTGATGTGCTGACCTAACTTATGACTAAATGTAATGGCTCGAATATTGATGGTTAATGGCATTGAATAGATTATCTATGTTATAGCTCATCGATTCTGCCCAAAACAATTTTTTTCATTGCTTATAGAGTTCTCTACTTTTCTCAACAGATGTACGTTTTACAATTTAGAAGCTGAAATGAATTTATCTATGCTTTAATAATCTATTTGTGGTATTAAAGCATATTAAATGATTTTTCTTGAATTAGGACAGATCAAACATGTTAGCTTCTCATATGTTTTATCATTTTTGAAGGATCAGCTGACAAATGTGAATTTTAAATTATAACAGTATAGCACCAAACCACTATTTAGATAGTATTTAATTATTTTTTAATGCAGGAAAAAATTGTTGAGATTGAATTGCTAGGAATTTCATCCCATTTTGTTGGGCCTCAAGATTCTTTTGCACAAGTAATGGGTCCAAAGCACTTTGGCAGGGTTTTGTGGCTTAGCACTTGCTCTCATTTGTCATTCACTTAGAGGCTCAATTGAAGTTAAAAATCGAGAGAAGAAAGATGTTAGAGACTAATATGCAATCAGAAACCAAGAGAAGGAAGATGTTAGAGAGTTGCATCTTCAAGGACATTCCTACAGATGCTACCCCAACAAAGTATTTTATTTAGGCTAAATTGCACAGACACCCCTGAGTTTTAGGTTTGATGCATATAACACTCTTGAGTTTTGAATTTGTGTAAATAGGACCCCTAAATTTTTTTATTGCGTGCTATTAGCACCCTTTTGTTAGAGTTATGTTAATTTCGTATGTTAAATGCCACATAAGCAAGGACATAACAGTAATTTCATTCATTCAAATTTTCTCAAAGTTTTGTTTTGGTCTTTCAAGTTTTCAAAAAGTTCCACCAGTAATCCTTAGTTTTTTTTTCATCCATTTTATTTTGTTAAAAAAAAGGAAAAAGAGGTTTATATCCCCCAAAAGGTTTATTTTTTATAGGTTTAAGTGCACTTTTGGTCCCATAACTATGACAAAGGTTTCAATTTGGTTCCATAACTTCTCAAAATGTGTCACCGTTAGTTCCATGCTCAATTCGATCCATGTTTAGCTGTTAAATATGATGTGGTATAGTGAGTTGGATCATAATGTGGCAAAGTAGGATGAGGTGGACTTAAAAAGGATTTTTATGCAACATACTATAACATTTCAATATCAAAAACACACAAAAAAAAACCTAGGGCCATTATGAAATTTTCACGCTCTCTTCCTCATCTTTCTTCAACTTCCTTCCCGACCGCCATTGTCATCTCTTCACCCACCCATCCGATGAACAACATATGGTCGTTTACTTCTCCTTCTTCTTCTTTCGTTTTTTGCTTTCTCTTTCCCTTCCATTTTCCGGGAAAAGCAAAAAGAAACACAAAAAAGTGAATTGGGGGAATCGACCAGTTGAAGCGATAAGTAAATCAGGGTTCCGATCGTTTTTGAGAGTGAAGGAAGATGCAGCACGATATCTTCTCCATCGGTGACTTATTGCGTGTGGAATCCGAAATCATCGTCATCGTCGTCGTCGCCGTTGGGGAAACCGTGCAAGAAGAGCAGTTCGACGGGGTTGTCATTGAAGAGATGGAAGCTTCGAGACTTACTTCCGAGAAGCCATAGCGACGGGAAGGAACCGTCGGTGCTGTTCACGGCGGCGAGCAAGAGGAACAACAAAGTGGCTTACGAAACAAAGTGGTTTTTTTTTTGTTATTGAAATGTTATAATATGTTGCATACAGATTCTTTTAAAGTCCACCTCATCCTACTTTGCCACGTCATGATCCAATTCACTGTGCCACGTCATATTTAACGGCTAAACATGGATGAAATTGAGCATGGGACTAACGGTGGCACCTTTTGAGAAGTTATGGGAACAAACTTGCAACAAAAAAAGTTATGGGACCAAATTGAAACCTTTGTCATAGTTATGAGACCAAAAGTGCACTTAAGCCTTTTTTATATTAAAGTCTTTTTCCTTTTATAATACGATCAAAATGTAGGAAAAAATAAATTAATGGATGTTTTAATCAATTTCGCCCATAATTAAAAAATGGCAAAACACCCTTTCATGCCCATAACGTTTGCAGTGATTTTCAGTTATGACCCTAACGTTTCATTTTGTTCAGGCATGCCCTCAATGTGCAACCAACGTTTCATTTATGCCCTCAATTTTGACTCAATGCACATGTGACAATTTTTTTTTTGCTTATGTGTCATTTTTTTTGTCTGACTTGATTACGTGGCATCATGACTGGGCATTCTTTTTTTTTTTTTTCACCTTAGCATGATGAATGGATTTACATTTTTGAACATAAAAATTGAGTAAACTAGCAAATCAGTCCCTGGATTTACATTTTTCATCATCTTCATTCATTTTAGTCCCAAATCCTCAAAATAAAATTGTAAAGTGTCCCGAAACTCTTCCAAACATTCCAATTTAGTCCTTAAAAGTATTAAAAACACTAAAACCTAAACCCTAAAACCCAAACTATAAACCCTAAACCCTAAAACATAAATTCTAAAAAATCTAATTTGAGCAATTAGGTCCCTCACCCATTCTTATCCCATTATTCTCTATTCCCCCTCTTTTTCATCATCTTCATTCTTTTTAGTCCCAAATCCTCAAAATAAAATTGCAAAGTGTCCCCAAATTCTTCCAAATATTCCAATTTAGTCCTTATAAATATTAAAAACCATAAAATCCTAAACCTCAAAACCCTAAACCTAAACCCTAAATTATGAATAAAATATCTTTTTGTTAAAAAAAAAGGTGTGGTTTTGAATGAAATTAACTAGGTAGCTCCCATGGGTCGAACTTGTAGAGATCGATGTCGGCGATGATGGCGACAAGAAGAGGAGCGGAGGCAGCCTTGCGCTTCAGATAGTGAACCACAAGCTCCTCGTCGGTGGGGTGGAATCGGAATCCAGGCGGCAGTTGAGGACACCCACAGTATGAATCCCTACTTATGCTATTGCTATCCATCGATTCATGTGGTTCACTTCAGCTTATCACTTTTCGCTTCTTCTTCTCACTTTCCTTTTAATCTGCTGCTCAGCTTCCATTACGCCATGCCAACCGGGGGTACAAAAAAAATTTACACTACACTCCTTTTTATACATAATATCTCTAATTTAATTTCATTCAAAACCACACCTTTTTTTTTTAACAAAAAGATATTTAATTCATAATTTAGGGTTTAGGTTTAGGGTTTTGAGGTTTAGGATTTTATGGTTTTAATATTTATAAGGACTAAATTGGAATATTTGGAAGAATTTGGGGACACTTTGCAATTTTATTTTGAGGATTTGGGACTAAAAAGAATGAAGATGATGAAAAAGAGGGGGAATAGAGAATAATGAGATAAGAATGGGTGAGGGACCTAATTGCTCAAATTAGATTTTTTAGAATTTATGTTTTAGGGTTTAGGGTTTATAGTTTGGGTTTTAGGGTTTATGTTTTAGTGTTTTTAATACTTTTAAGGACTAAATTGGAATGTTTGGAAGAGTTTCGGGACACTTTACAATTTTATTTTGAGGATTTGGGACTAAAATGAATGAAGATGATGAAAAATGTAAATTCAGGGACTGATTTGCTAGTTTACTCAATTTTTATGTTCAAAAATGTAAATCCATTCATCATGCTAAGGTGAAAAAAAAAAAAAGAATGCCCAATCATGATGCCACGTAATCAAGTCAGACAAAAAAAATGACACATAAGCAAAAAAAAATTGCCACATGTGCATTGAGTCAAAATTGAGGGCATGCCTAAACAAAATGAAACGTTAGAGACATAACTGAAAATCACTGCAAACGTTAGGGGCATAAGAGGGTGTTTGCCTTAAAAAATAAGACAAGTCTCTTCTTCCTCAACACACGCATTCTATTCCCTCTATTTTCTTCAATACAATCTTGTGTTTCTCCCTGAAGTACTCCTTACTTCTTGCTTCATTCTTCGATTTCTCTCTGTTTGGTTCCTCTGATAAATGGTGTGTCTGAGATTTGAAGAACACAAAATGAGTTTCAGCATTGCCGTCTGTGTCAATGGCGATGGATCTGAGAGAGAGATCCAAGTAAATTGGGATGCATTCATCCCAGAATCAACACTCTGTACGACCATTTCGAAATCTTGGAATTTCCCATCTTCAACAAGCTTGGAGGCAAGGTGGGTGTAGTGTTTGATGGGGATTTGGGAGAAATTTTTTTAGAAGTCGTGAACTTGGGAAGTGAAGACTTATTGTTATTGAAGGGCTTGATGTGGTGGTTATGGTGATGAGGAGGATTTGGAGGATTGACAATGGAGGGTGTGACGAAGAAGAGACTGTGTTATTTTTTAATTTTTGGTGAAATTGATCAAAATATCCATTTATTTATTTTTTCTTAGGTTTTGATCCTATTATAAAAGGAAAAGCACTTTAATGTAAAAAAAATAATTTTTTGTTGGATATAAACCACTTTTTCCTTTTTTTTAACAGAATAAAATGGATGGAAGAAAGCTAGGGACTAACGGTGGAATTTTTCAAAAATTTGAGGGACCAAAACAAAACTTAGAGTAAATTTGAGGGACCAAAGTTCTTTGGTCTAGAATTTTTAATGAAAATACTTTTATGCCCTTGCTTATGTGGCATATAATAGACCAAATGAACAATTTTTTAACGAAAGGGCGTTAATTGCATGTAATTAAAAACTCAAGGGTGTTATGTGCACTAGACCTAAAATTTAGGAGGTGTTTATGCAATTTAGCCTTTTGTTTAATATAGGTATTAATTAAATTACATTAATTTATTTATAAGCTTTGAATATTTTTTTTTGTAATTTTATTTAATTTTTGTAGGAAAATTTAGACGACATGTCTCCATCTTC
Source organism: Chamaecrista fasciculata (assembly GCA_003254925.1). Lineage (NCBI taxonomy): Eukaryota > Viridiplantae > Streptophyta > Magnoliopsida > Fabales > Fabaceae > Chamaecrista > Chamaecrista fasciculata. Next base: position 87,860 of record QANZ01047686.1, read on the forward strand.
ATACAATCATGTATGACCCCGTCGTTAGTTTTATTTGCTATATTTTCATGTGTTTAGTGAGGTGAAATTGATAAAATTAGAATGAGCTGAAACTATTTTGGATGTATTTTTTTTTTTTTTGACTATTTTGGATATATGCCTCTTTGTAGACTGTGTTTAAATTGTGAGGTTTAAATATTTTGAATGTATTTCACATAGCAAACATATTTCATATTATTAGATGAAAGATCTATATTGAAAAATATTGACTTATATTTCATTATTAGCTTTAAAGTAGTTAAGAATTTAAAAATAGCTCAATTTAAATGTATTTTCTTAAAAAAAAAAAAAGTGATTATTAAAAAAAAGGGTATATTATATATAAAAAAAGTACTTGTAGTATGGCCAAATTTCGTATGCTATGTGATTTTTCATTATGCACTTTGGATGCCTTAGCTTATCACCATTAATCATTTAGGGTACATGGGGTTTTGTTCAATCCATTTTAATGAAAAATACTGACGTGACACAACCTTAGTCATCGATTTTCAATGTATCTCAATCGTTAGTTTTCTCTTGCATGTTAGCCGTCGATTTCCACTCTGTTAAAAATCTCATTTTTGTTCCTCAAACTACAGAGTAAGTTTTAGTTTGGTCAAAAAAACTATTTTTAGTTTCATTTTTATTCTCAGGCTTGCACATTTGGTTTGTCTTAGTTTCCGAAATGTAATCGTATCAGAAGTCATAAATTTGAGATCAAAATCAACCACCAATTTATTTCTACTTTATGATTAAGAATGAAAATTTTTCTCTTCTCTTTGTCAACTCACTTATTATTACGTATATGGGTAAAGAGGTGAACAAAACACGATACAGCCGGAGCACTTCGGCTCAGGTCCTGGGTCTAGCACTTCTAGACTGAACTCGACCTGGAGTATAGTCATTTTTTTTAATTATATATATATATGTATATATTATTTTTCTTGTAAAAAATAGATATGTATTATTAGTTTTGTTAATTATATATTAAAAAAAACATAAAGTATACACTTAATCTCAATTAAATTAATATTTTTTTAACAAATAAATCAAATGAGATATTTTTATTAATATAAACATCATTAAACTCATACATAATTAATTTATTTTCAATATATACAAGTTAAAAATACATAAAATAAAAATAATATGATTTTTTTAAAATAAAGTGGCCCAATTTGGCCTGACTCAACTCAAGTCTAATCAGGCAGGGTCTCGGCTCTTGCTAAAACATGGTCTGTGATCATCCCTATATTTAGAGAAAAATAATGGCATAAATCATATGAAATTACATTTTTGGGACAAAAAATGGAACAAATGTGAAAATTTAAGGATCAAAATAAAACAAAAAATAGTTTTATGACGAAAATGAAACTTATACGATAGTTTGTGGACTAAAATTTGATTTTCTATTGAGTTACGTGAGCGCCACGTCAGCAGTTTCCGTTAAAATTGACAGAATAAAACCACATGTACCCTAATTGGTTAACGGTGATAAACTCGGGTACTGAAAGTGCAACCTGAAAACCACACAACTACAATGTGAGATTTGGCTATACCACATGTACTTTTTCTGTAATTTACCCTAAAATTTATTTAGTTAGGTTTAATAAGGGGTAAGTTAGTCATTTAAGGTGGATCAAAATAATCTCATCCCCTAAGGTGGGATTAAAAAAGAGAAAATCTACTTTTTGGTCCCTGAATTATTACTGAGTCAATGATTTAATCCTTGAATTGTAGGAAAATAGGAATCAGTCCCGAAATTTTTCACTACTGTCAACCTTTTGGTCCTTGAATTGAAGGAAAATACAAATGAATCCATGAATTTTACACCAAAGTCGGCCTTTTGGTCCTTGAGCTGTTAACCGTCAGTTAGCCTGATGAAATGATCGTAAAATAATTATGTGGCACCGTTAAATGGATATTTGGCCTCCATATTGACTGTCTTACTCATTTTCATTTTACACATTATAAAAATTAATTTAAAATGGATCGTACACCTGACTTGTTATTGGTTGTGGATCTTTACTAACGACATAATCTCTTACTCTCTAGTATGGTAGAGATCGAGACGATCTCTAGTTGGTTCAGGAGCTCTTTGTCCCAGATCAACACGGTCGAAATGGAAGTCGTTGTTCAAGCTCCGATGAGGTTTCCGATGTACGTGAAGGTCTGAGAGGGGCTGCAGCTGAGATGGATCGTGATAGATCCAATTGGACGGCGGGCGGTGAATCTCTCGAGCCAGACAATAATATCAGTGCAATGGCACAGCCTTACGGGAGACTTGTAGGTGAAGTTTGGGTCGACGCTTGCTTGGTCGAAGATGGTGATCTGCAGTGTGGGCCATGGAGGTCATGTGCGTGTGGGGGAGGATAAGGGAGACGAGAGAATGCACGTGAGAGAAGCGTGCTTGTAGATGGAAGACATGGATGAGAATTCTAAATTATTTTTTTATTATGTATAAAATGAATCTGAGTAAGACAGCTAATTTGGAGACCACATAACCATATAACGTTGTCATGTCATCATTTAACGACCACATCATCAAACTGACTGACGATTGACAGCTCATATACCAAAAGGTTGACGGTGATGTAAAATTCAGAGACTGATTTGTATTTTTCTACAATTCAAGGACCAAAAGGTTGATAGTAATGTAAAATTCGTGGATTGATTTGTATTTTCCTATAATTCAAGGACTAAATCGTTGACTTAATAACAATTTAGGAACCAAAAAATAGTTTTTCGATTAAAAAATAATCAATTCATGAGATTATGGCAATGTTATTAAAATCGGACTGCAGAGTGACCCAGACAGACCTTCGGGTCACGGGTTGATTGGTTCAATTGATTGGACCGATGGTCGAACCAGATGGCGTCATAAATATATAAATAAAATAAATATTAATTATTTTAAATATAAATATTTCATAATTGATAAAATATAACTATAAACTTTATATAACAATAAGATATACTTGTGAATCTATAATTTCATTGTCCTACATAAATAAAATATACAAAGTCACAACATGAATAATTTATTAGATTAGTCAAAATGAAAAAAATGAGTTTTTTTCTTTGTTTTAATAGGTTTACAATATTTTCTATTGAGTTTCATATTATTTTTATGGAATTGGCCCACAAAACCAACAAAAAAAACAAAAAAAAAAAATGAATTTTCCATTAAAAATAGTGACCCAGCCAATTTTCTAAAAATCGCTCCAGGTCACAATCAACTCAGGTCAATCCGATCCGAAGCGATTTTGGGGGATGCAACCTTTTGGAACGGTCCAAACTGAGCCGCCGCCTGTCCGGTCCAGATTTCATAATTGGATTATGGTATTCTTTATATTATCCGCGTATTAAACATAGAATTAGGGTATGTTTGGGTAAGAAGTATGTAATGAAATGAGAAAATTATGTAATGAAATGGTAATGAGAAAATTATATAATGAAATGGTAATGAAAATGGTGTTTGGATAAGTTTGAGATGTAATGAAAAAAATTGGATGTGAAATTATGAAAATGGGTATGTAATGATTGTGGTTGGTTGAAATAATTGTATGGGTTTTTTAAAATTGTATAGGGGTAGAATTGATAATTGATAATGGAAATAGATAGAAAAAAAAA
>QANZ01047686.1:91870-120108 GCA_003254925.1 Chamaecrista fasciculata
ATATATATATATCATAATTATAAAATATATATGTGTGAGAGAGAGGGGGTGAATAAGAAAAAGAGGAAGAAAAAAGAAAAAATGATGAGTGAAGAGAGAAAGTTGTAAGTGTAATAAATGAGGGTATTGAAAATTACTATTTTGCTAAATAATTTTTTTATATTTGTATTAGAGTATAGGTAATTATAGGTATTTGAGTAGGGGTATGTTAGTAATTGGGTATGAAATATGTAATGAAATGAGTTGGTAATGAAGTGTAATTTTTGTAATGACTTTATAATTGAAAAACAAACACCCAAATAGCACGCTTAAGTTATGTAATAAAAATGAGGATAATAAAATTGTAATAGAATTATAATGACACTATAATTGTAAGCCAAACGCCCCCTTAATCTATACCGTAACTTAGAACTATTTTTTTAAGATGTTTACTAAACGTCCTCTTAAATTGATTATCCACCCCATCAATTGAATCTAAATCCTTAGATTAATGGTTGATAATTATGGAGCGTTGGATCTAATTGTAAACCCCATCAATTAGTTGGTTTTCCTTATATGTAAACCCTATGAGATCCTCAGTCATCACGTCTCTTGAAGGTTTTCACACAGATCCCTGCCGACGCTGCCACAATCCACTCGTCTTCTCGCTAACGCTGTCGGTAACGTCTTCTCTTGAAGGATGAATTAATAACAATGGCTAGTGAGTAAATGGGTTCTCAACTAATTTTTGCTTTAATTCATCCTTTGTTTATTCTTTTCGCTTACTTCAGTTTTTTCATTTTCTTTCTTCTAAAATGTTGGTACTTCTTCCCATCATAATTTCAAAATGCAACAATTCTTTTCTTTTTTTATTGTTTGTGAATCCGATATTCTTTACTTACTTTGAATTTCGAATATCTTTTGCAGTTTAGTGTTACTCTGATGGAATGATGTATACTGGTTCATAAATCAGTTAGAGGAAAATCAGAAAGCCTTACGTTGTATTGTTTTCACAAGTGCTTTTGCGACTGTGTCATTTTGTCATGCTTGATGAACTGTGACGTGTTTTTAAGAGTGATGGAAGGTTGAAGTTTTGCTCGACTGTGGTTTCTTTGATTAAAGATTTTACTAGATGCAGGTGAGCGCCACCATCCCTGCCATTAATGTTCTTGAGTTTTTGTATTTATTTTTTTGAGAAATTTGATGCTAAAAAAAGGTATTATGAGGTTTTCTTTTGGATGTGTTAGAGGACATAAATTAAAATACATTTATATGCTAAATGTTCCAAATGAGATTTATATTGAATATCTGAATCAATTAAACTTAAGTCATGCATTCAATTGATGATGAGTATGTTATAATATTATTTTGATATTCATGTTCATATTCTTTTGTGAATTAATCACAAATGAAGTACTCAATATGATATTGTGTGTTCAATAAAGACTCTGCAATACCTGCGGAATTCAATATAAGAAGCTGGTCGCAAGAAGAGTTAATCAACTTGTGACTGTATGTAACATTGTGTCATTGATGCATGGCATGCATTCTAATTTCAGCCCTAGTCTTCATGCTTATTCATTCATTAATTATTCATTTCTATGTATGGGTCTACAGATTTTGGTGGAGTCATGGTCTCATGGACCCAAATCAAACAATTTTAGTAATTTGTTGCAAATGTTAACTTTGTCTTATGGAATTCCTTCGGAACAATTAAGAAAAATAGAGGCTTTTCCCTTATTTGTAATATAGATCAGTAATTATTTTTGAGATTTGACTCGAGTTTTGTGATTGATGCTTTCTGATTTTCCCTTATGTTTGTCACATGATGGGATAAGAAGTATATAAAGTGTGTTCTTAGGTTGTAAAAGTGTTCTTAACTTGTCCATGACAAAGTACATGAATATGAGCTATGAAATTTCCCTTGCCTATGAATACTTGTGTCTTGTCTATGAGTGAGTTGATTTTCTTTTTCTGTTTTTTTTCCTCTCATGTTTGGTTTCTCTACTTTTCAAGAATTAGAATGACTTGATTGTTTTATGGTTTGATCTTCTGTTGGCTTGAGTGGCACGAATGCACTTTTTTCCCTTTTGGTTGGTAGACTTAGTTTATCATCTCTTTATTAAACAAAAGTAGAAAAGAAGCACAATAATTAGTGAATTAAGGAAGAAGAATAGCCCTATTTCCAAATTATTTAACGAAAGGTATTGTTATTTTATTTGTAAATATTTTAATGTTATACAAGAATGATCTTCCCTTGCATTACTGTGATAAGTATTTGACAAATTTCGTCTTGCTTTCCTATGATTCTTGCCAAGATGATATTATGTCTTAGCAACATCATGTTAAGACTTTTGGGGGTACCATACTATAGGTTTTATTTCTATGCTCATTTCAAAGGTGATAAAACATGTTGCGACTTGTAAGCTTTCCAAATATTTTGTCCTCTCATGCAGTGTGTATGGAGTCTTTTGGTGGCTTGTGGTGAAAACATGTGTGAAACCAATTAATATCAATCACTTATTATTCAATTTATTAACTTATTATGGCATTAAAGTGATGATTTTAGCAGTTATCTTTCATTGATATTCCTTGGTTTTTTTTTTTGCTTATTGTGGTTGATAAAGTTGATCAATAGTCATCAAAATTTGATGAAAGACTTTTTTTTTTCTTTGGATCTCTTTATATATATGTGTGTGGGTGGGTGGGTGTTTTTTTTTCTTTGGATCTCTTTATATATATTTTTTAAGGTTACTACGGGGGCCAGTTGTTGACGGCGGTTGCCATGGATGCCAACAACCACAACTTCATCATTGCGTATGCCATAGTGGACTCAGAGACAAGGGATACTTGGAGCTGGTTTTTGGATAACTTGCTTCATGACCTCGGGAGTGTTAGGGAAAACGGCTGGAACTTCATAACCGACCAACAAAAGGTGAGTTACTCTACAGCCCAGTTTTGTTTCTAAACTTTTTGACATAAATTCTTTGCCCTGTTTATGTTGCTAAACTTTTTGACATAAATTCTTTCTTTAAAGCTATAAATATATACAAAGAAAATCAAACAATGGGCCATCCACCTTCAACAATCAAGCCAGCTCTGCAAATATAACTTTATGCATATTGCCTACTTTGTACAATAAAAAGCTGTGTCCTCATACATACATATAAAAGACCTTGTATACATATATAGATAACATTACATATGTATATATATATATGTCTCCAACAAGGATTTCCTTATTTCTGATTCTTCTGGATTGAAATTAAACTGTAACTTGTCATTTGTGGGTGTGGCACTCCACACACAATCACTTTTTACTGAGACAACCTTTCCTTGCTTTAATTATAATAATTGATAATTGATGTTGCTTAAGCCTTTGTCTTCTCTCTGTGTTTTCCAAACTTTGAATTTTAAATGAGCTAGGTGTGCAAAGTCACATTTAAAAAAACAGGTTTAAAGGACTAAACTGTATTTTAAGATAGTTTATTCTTATAAATAAGAGTAAATATATAAATTGGTCCCTTAAAGATATATGCTTTAACAAATCAATTCTTAAAAAAACAGGTTTAAAGGACTAAACTGTATTCTTTTCATAACTTTGAAAAACTGAAATTTATGACAAATTCTTTGCCCTGTTTATGTTGCTAAACTTTTTGACATAAATTCTTTGCCCTGTTTATGTTGCTGAACATTCTTTGCCCTTCACATGTGTTATGTTTTCATTTGAACAATTGCTTCATAACACCCAACAATTGCTTCAATTGCTTCACATGTGTTATGTTTTCATTTGAACAATTGCTTCATAACACCCAGCATGAAATGAAATGATTTTCAAAAAGAATAGAATAAAATAAATCAAGTGGTGGAAATTTAGGTTCGGGACCTACATGATGGAGCACTTTAGGAGGAAGTATTATTAGATTTCACAAAACTACACCATAAGTATATCCACTTTACCTTAAAAACTTAAGCTGTTATTAGCCCTCAAGTGTGAATTTGTGATAGTTGTTAGTGTGAGCAAGGTTTTGTTGTAATTCAGTGTGTGTGTGAGTGTTTTTTGCCTTTTTGCTTTTTTATTAGAGTCAAAGTGGTTAATTAATTCAAAAAGCAGTAAAAACACTTTAGAGTTTAGACATCACAGCAAGAGGAATCTTAGGAATGGTAGTTGCAGCTACAGAAAAGTCTGAACAATTCATCGTTACAATTGCAGATCTGGTCCTTCCCTTCACCACTTTCTTTCAAGACAACCATGGACCTGAAATATTTCAGCATTTGAAATACATAAACTAATAATTCTTTTATAATTAATTTCATAAGATAGTCGATAACAGTGTCTACAATCTACATGCATTTGACATCACACATTTTTAATTGAACTAAATTAATGATTTAGTTAAAATAACACTTTTCTTGTGCAAGGTTTAGTGCCGGCCATGAAGGATTTAATACCAAGTGCACACAACCGTTTTTGTGTACGACACATGTGGTCCAACTTCCACAAGCAGTGGAAGAACAAGGACCTAACTGATTTGCTGTGGGAGGCAGCAAGGTCGTACACTGATGCTGGCTTCAATAAAGCGATGGAGACTATGAAGGCCAGGAATTACGATGCGTGGGAGTACCTTATGAAATTCCCACAGGCCATTTGGAGCAAAAGTGGGTTTAGCCCTGTCCCCAAAAATGACGCCTTGCTCAACAATGCATGTGAGCAATTTAATGGCACAATTGCCAAGTACCGTAGCAAGCCAATTATCACAATGGCCGAAGAGATCCGACACGTGATAATCAGAAAGATGAACAAAGTGAGAGGCATGGCTGAAAGATGCAAGGGTCCATTAACTCCAAAGGCAAAAAGTAGGTTGGATAGCAATATTGTGCAGGGTAAATACTGGACTCCACAATGGTTGGGTGACGCTCACGGAAGCAACTATGAGGTAGAAAATTTGCCTCACAAGGAAGTGGTCAACCTTCTAGCCATGACATGCACATGCAACGAGTGGCAAATCACCGGCCTTCCATGCCGACATGCATGTGCTTGCTACTTAGCGAAGGGAGAGGATCCCGAACAGTACGCTCATCTGTGGCTAACAAAAAAAGTTTGGAAGATGGCATACACTCATCACATTAAAGGGATCACTGGAGATGACAAATGGATAGATGTGGACGGTGCACCTGTTGAGCCACCCATAGTGTCTAGAAAGAAACCGGGACGGCCCAAACGCCAACGGAGGAAGGAAAATGATCCTCCCTCCAAGAAAAATACTGAGCCGCAAAAAGGGAAGTTAAAGAGGAATTACGGAAAAACAATGTGTTCGTGGTGCGGGGCGGAAGACCACAACATCAGAACTTGTCCCATTGCACGAGCCGCACGTGCTCAGGTAATAATTCTCATTATTATAATGTTAGCTTATTTATCATTATTATTATTGTTTTTGACCGAGAACACCATCTATTTTGTAGTGTGTATTTTTTAATGTTTGTTAGAACTTATGGTGCTGTCTTGTTTATTGCCTTGGCAATGGTAATTTGATTGATTAAATTTTTTAATACACCATTTAAATCTAATTCTCGCAAGATCCCCCTCCTCCTCCTCCTCCTCCTCCCGAGTCGCAGGATCCTCCTCCTCCCGAGTCGCAGGATCCTCCTCCTCCTCCCGAGTCGCAAGATCCTCCTCCTCCTCCTCCTCCCGAGTCGCAGGATGCACCACCCCCACCTATGTATTTTATGCCGACCCCGGGTTTCACTACTGTATGCCTCATGAAAACTTTTGATTTGTTGGTTTGTTGTTATTTACTTAATATGTATGTGGACATTTCTCAAATGTATTACAATTCTCAATCTTATCTTTTGCAGGCAAGTGCATTCATGGAAGTGGGTCCAGAATTAAATCCCCCACTCAAAAAGCCTAGGAAGGATAAAAAGGCTAAGGGAGTGAAGAACAAGAGAGCAAAGAAATGAAGAATTGTTCAGTAGTCTTTCTGAATGCCAAGCTTGATGTGTGATTTTTGGGATGCCAAGCTTGTTGAGTTATTATTTTGGAATTAGGTTATTTTGGTTTTTTGGCAAAAGATACTTGGATGCCAAGCTTAAATTGTTCTAGGTTATTTTGGTTTTATTGCAATTTCCTTTTGTGAATGATGTATAGGATTGTTGCCAAAGTCTTTAAATGTGAATGTTGTTGGCTGGCATTTGATGTTTCAAAGTTACAGGTCTTTCAATTTTCCAACACAGTTTCTGAAACTGGGAAATGCAACATAAATAGGCAGGGACTTTCAATTTTTTTTAAAATGTCAGCATTTTCCAGGGACTCAATTGTTCAAAAAAATGAAGGTCTAACCATAATTCGGGGACAGGTTAGTATAATAGCGCAGAACAGGACAGTTACAAAAGCAAATGAGTTTTCTAGCAAGATTAAATAAATGTAAGCAGTTTCCAGGGACTCAATTGTACAAAAAAATGAAGGTCTAACCATAATTCGGGGACCGGTTAGTACAATAGCGCAGAACAGGACAGTTAAATTGCTTGGCCAAATTTTGATGCATGGCTCCCCAACCCAACACAACAACATCCTAATTTTTACCAAATTTTGAACTTAAATTGCTTGGCCATATGAGGAAACTCCTCTGCGAACATACAAGAAGCTAGCTTTGTAGCCAATAAAGATTGTGATATGAACCATTTTTCTTTCTAGTCTGATTAAGATTTTGTCTTCTTCCACATTACTTGTGCTTTTGTTTTCCTTTTGTCAAAATTAAAGTGTTTGATAGAGATGAATTTGGTGAGAAAAGAGCAAACAAACAATACAACACATCTCATTAATCATAAAGTTTGACAGTACATGAGTCAAATTGGAGAAACAAACAAACAATAGAACATTCTTGGTTCATCACATTAACTAACACTAATACAAAACACTTAAAAAACAAACTAACATAATGACAACAACACCAACTAAAAGCCAAATAATCATTCTCAGCCTTCTCAATTGTCCTTGATACATTGCATTTTCCTTCTTCAACTCCCTGCACCTATTCTTCTTCAGAGCAAGCAAGTCAATCAAAGCTTCATCATTCTCTTCACTTGAGCTACTATCCTCATCTACCCACTTGAACAAGCCACAACTACGTTGAGGATTCTGCATTCAACAAACAAAAATTGCTTTACAATTCACACACTATACAATGAACTTAAAATTAGTTAATTAGTTACTCAAACCAACAATACCTTCCAATATTGACATCTATAGAAATCCCTATCATCATTTTGAAGAGCATGAGAAGTCAATATTAACACACGACGCCCACACCCACATTTCTTGGTCCCATATTTTCGGTTTATCCTTGAAGAATCCAAAGTACCTTTCCCATGCTCAACTGACTTAGGATTATAAGATCCTCTTGAAGAACTCATTTCTGGGAGGAATAATATCTCAGACATCAAAACACCAACAAATTTAAGTGGAAAATCATACAAATATAAGTGACTGAAATTACAGATTACTCCTGAAATATTAAAATTCTTTTCAGTTAAGTCCCAATTTCACAAACATAAATTGAAAAATGTGTGTACAATACTTCCAAAGGTTCCACTTTACTCCATAATACATTGATCTTTCACAAATGCAACCAAAAAATGACAATAAGAAAATATGCATACAGGGACTAAAGTGAAAATCGCAGAAACTTTCAAGAAGGATGAAATCTCACCAATGTCGCCGGAAAATCCACTGAAATCGCCGGCGCAACCTTCTCTCTCTCTCTCTCTCTCTCTCTCTCTCTCTCTCTCTTTGGAAATGGGTTTTATTGAATGGGTTTGAGAGGTGAGGGTTTGGGGGTTTTCGGAATGGAGTTGAGATGGTTTGACTGAGTATTGATGTCGATGGGTTTGAGGGTTGAGGGTTTGGGTGCCACTGGGTTGGGTGGTGTCGATGGTGGTGGGTGGGTGGTGGAGTTCCGCTGTTGATGGTTGGGATGAGGGTGACGACGATTTCAAAATTTGGGTCTTAGGGTTTGAGTTTGGTGATGTTTGGGTAATTTGAATTGGTGGTTTGGGTGAGTGGGTTCAATGGTTAGGGTGGGTATGGCTAAGTGGCTAGGGTGTGTGGGTTGGGTCAATGTGAGTTAGGGTTAGGTTGGTGAAGGTTAAGTGGCTGGATCAATTAAGGGACCGCAAAGTGCACTGGCCAAAACGCAGGGACCGGAAAATGCACTACAAAAATGCTGATGTGTCTCTATTTATCTAGGTGGCACAAATTTTTTTTTTTTCAACATAACGGGATCTGACGTGGCGATAACGGGACACGTCAGCACATAACGGGACACATCAGCGTCCGTTATGGCCACGTCAGCATTTTTGTAACGCCAATATGACGGAGGGACCAATTAGTGCAGCGTTTGCAAAATTCGGGGACCGGCTAGTATAATGGGTAAAATTCAGGGATACCTATCTGTCAACGAGTGCATAAATCAGGGACCAGAAAGTTATTTTACTCCTTTTTTTTCTTTGGATCTCTTTATATATATGTGTGTGGGTGGGTGGGTGTTTTTATTTTTTATTTTTTATTTTTTAATGTTTTAGCTTTGATTTTCAACTTGCAGAAATGAGATTCAATATATTAGCAAACCTGTACTGTGCAGACCTGCTTATGGTGATATATCATATATATATCACCATTTTTCTTCTACACCAAGTGCCATACCACCATCTCCGGACTTGTTGAGTGGTAATACTCACACACATAAAACATTTGAGAGTAGAATCATCTAATGTAGGAGTTGATCGAAGGAAGGTTATATTAGTGGAATCTATTGAAGATCCATAAGCATTAGTAATATTACAATTTTATAATATTACAATATTGTTATTTCATAATATTACAAAATATGTAGCAGGCTGTTTGTCCTAACGAGGTGACACGTGAGTTTGTGCTTATGAGGATTCCCAGCCTAGCCCAGCTGAAAGGTGGAGAGATTACCCCAGATGTGAAGGATGCATTATTTGCTGAATTTAAGGTAATACTTTAATCGAGTTGTTCATATATGTTTCTGAGATGTAAGAGATTAGTAAATATTTGGCTCATCCCTAATTGGCAGAGGAAGTCTGAAGTAGCTAAAAAGAATAAAGCTGCAATGCCAGATGCGACTTTGCACACCTCCGTTTCCGTCAGCCACCTTTATCAAAAGAAGATGGTATAACAAATTTGTTTTTTATTATACTTTTTATTAATATATATTCTGATAAATCTTGATTACAATAGGCAGATTTGAATTCATATAAAACTTATCAACTCTATATTGTGTTTGCTTGACTGAGATTACTTTTCGAGTTATTGCAAAAAATGTGTATTGGACTCGGGCCAAAAAAAATATGTATTCCATACCGTGCTGGTCCCCATAGATTAAGGAGTGCCCCAAAACAGAGCCTAGTCCTATATATAATCTACTGGAATAACTTAGGAACTGGCAAACAGTGTCAAAATGGAGATATTGAGATCTATATATATGGACATAATTTTATTCAGAGTTTTAAATTTGAAACTTTGATTATATTATTTGGAGCTATATCTATATTATATTTTAAGCGTTCTAGGGATTATTTGGAGCCTAGTCCTATATCTGTGGAAGCAGTCCTAGCTATATAGGGTGGATTGGAAGAGAGACACAAACATATATAAATGTGTATATATATATATATTTATTTGGAGCCTAGTCCTATATCTGTGGAAGCAGTCCTAGCTATATAGGGTGGATTGGAAGAGAGACACAAACGTATATAAATGTGGGGAGCAGATCCTCTGCCGTACCGCACACCGTGCGGTGCGGCGAGGACCAATGGCGGGCTGCCACGTGGCGCCACGTGTGCAGGCGCGTCCACGTGGCAGCCCGCCATTGGTCCTCGCCGCACCGCACGGTGTGCGGTACGGCAGAGGATCTGCTCCCCACATTTATATACGTTTGTGTCTCTCTTCCAATCCACCCTATATAGCTAGGACTGCTTCCACAGATATAGGACTAGGCTCCAAATAAATATATATATATATACACATTTATATATGTTTGTGTCTCTCTTCCAATCCACCCTATATAGCTAGGACTGCTTCCACAGATATAGGACTAGGCTCCAAATAATCCCTAGAACGCTTAAAATATAATATAGATATAGCTCCAAATAATATAATCAAAGTTTCAAATTTAAAACTCTGAATAAAATTATGTCCATATATATAGATCTCAATATCTCCATTTTGACACTGTTTGCCAGTTCCTAAGTTATTCCAGTAGATTATATATAGGACTAGGCTCTGTTTTGGGGCACTCCTTAATCTATGGGGACCAGCACGGTATGGAATACATATTTTTTTTGGCCCGAGTCCAATACACATTTTTTGCAATAACTCGAAAAGTAATCTCAGTCAAGCAAACACAATATAGAGTTGATAAGTTTTATATGAATTCAAATCTGCCTATTGTAATCAAGATTTATCAGAATATATATTAATAAAAAGTATAATAAAAAACAAATTTGTTATACCATCTTCTTTTGATAAAGGTGGCTGACGGAAACGGAGGTGTGCAAAGTCGCATCTGGCATTGCAGCTTTATTCTTTTTAGCTACTTCAGACTTCCTCTGCCAATTAGGGATGAGCCAAATATTTACTAATCTCTTACATCTCAGAAACATATATGAACAACTCGATTAAAGTATTACCTTAAATTCAGCAAATAATGCATCCTTCACATCTGGGGTAATCTCTCCACCTTTCAGCTGGGCTAGGCTGGGAATCCTCATAAGCACAAACTCACGTGTCACCTCGTTAGGACAAACAGCCTGCTACATATTTTGTAATATTATGAAATAACAATATTGTAATATTATAAAATTGTAATATTACTAATGCTTATGGATCTTCAATAGATTCCACTAATATAACCTTCCTTCGATCAACTCCTACATTAGATGATTCTACTCTCAAATGTTTTATGTGTGTGAGTATTACCACTCAACAAGTCCGGAGATGGTGGTATGGCACTTGGTGTAGAAGAAAAATGGTGATATATATATGATATATCACCATAAGCAGGTCTGCACAGTACAGGTTTGCTAATATATTGAATCTCATTTCTGCAAGTTGAAAATCAAAGCTAAAACATTAAAAAATAAAAAATAAAAAATAAAAACACCCACCCACCCACACACATATATATAAAGAGATCCAAAGAAAAAAAAGGAGTAAAATAACTTTCTGGTCCCTGATTTATGCACTCGTTGACAGATAGGTATCCCTGAATTTTACCCATTATACTAGCCGGTCCCCGAATTTTGCAAACGCTGCACTAATTGGTCCCTCCGTCATATTGGCGTTACAAAAATGCTGACGTGGCCATAACGGACGCTGATGTGTCCCGTTATGTGCTGACGTGTCCCGTTATCGCCACGTCAGATCCCGTTATGTTGAAAAAAAAAAAATTTGTGCCACCTAGATAAATAGAGACACATCAGCATTTTTGTAGTGCATTTTCCGGTCCCTGCGTTTTGGCCAGTGCACTTTGCGGTCCCTTAATTGATCCAGCCACTTAACCTTCACCAACCTAACCCTAACTCACATTGACCCAACCCACACACCCTAGCCACTTAGCCATACCCACCCTAACCATTGAACCCACTCACCCAAACCACCAATTCAAATTACCCAACCATCACCAAACTCAAACCCTAAGACCCAAATTTTGAAATCGTCGTCACCCTCATCCCAACCATCAACAGCGGAACTCCACCACCCACCCACCACCATCGACACCACCCAACCCAGTGGCACCCAAACCCTCAACCCTCAAACCCATCGACATCAATACTCAGTCAAACCATCTCAACTCCATTCCGAAAACCCCCAAACCCTCACCTCTCAAACCCATTCAATAAAACCCATTTCCAAAGAGAGAGAGAGAGAGAGAGAGAGAGAGAGAGAGAGAGAAGGTTGCGCCGGCGATTTCAGTGGANATATATATAGCCTAAGCATAAATATGAGCATGGGTCAGCTGGTTTTGTTATTTTTCTTCTAAGGATGGTGTTGGTTCGATCCTTGGCTAAGAAAAAATTGTTTTTCCTTCATCTTTTTTTGGAAGATTAAACATCCCACTTCATACACTTTTCTCTTTGGCCCCCCCTAACTATTTATCCTACCTCCATCACTGGGTACGGACACATGTCTGACACGGTGACATGCCTTTGAAATGAAGTGTCCATGCTTCATAGCATTTTATTTATCACAGTTCACATCTAATATTGGGTTTCAATTTTCAAAAAGAACTTCGAATAAAAGTTTTTCCAAACAGACATAGAGTGGAGGCGCGTGACAGTGCGTCACGCTGTGAAACGACGAGCTAAAGGCAGATCGTTAATCAGAAAACTGAGGTGTACCTGTTACGGTGTTCTTCTTCCACGCGGCGAGATGGAAGAGACATTTTTCATCCAGAACGGTGGCCGGTGACGAGTGGGTGTTTTCCGGACTGTAAAATAGACGATTGAGGATCCTATTTGGCCGGACTGTAAAGAGACGGCGACGACGACGTCAGTGCTAACTGTAAGACAGACAACGCCGGTTTTTAGTTTAGTGGTTTTCGTTATAGCGGTTTTCTGGTTTTAGCGAAGCGTTTGTGGGTTTTTGAATAGGGGTTTGGGGTTTTCTAATTATCGGTTTGCGACTGTGGTTTTGTGAATAACAGTTTCTCGGTTGGTGGTTTTAGAGAAGTGGTTTTCAGTTTTGTGGTTTCTGGTTAGTGGTTTCAGATTAGGGGTAGTGGTTTTTTGAAGAACTGGTGGTTTTCAACGACGAAGAAAAGTTTGGGATTTTAGATTTTGTATTATGGATTAAGCCTTCTTCTTCAGTCCTCAGACTTTCATTTCACTCTTCACGTCTTGCAATCAGGTTATGGTTTGCTTTTAGCTGGTTTCTGTTTTTTCGATTCTAGTTTCTAGTCTTACTGCTTGTGGATTGTGCTTTTTGGCCTTCTGGTTGCTTTCTTCTATTTCGTGGTTTTGTGGTTTTAGTGGTTGTTGGTTACTGGTAATCTGGTTCTCTTACTTTAGATTCTGCTGGTTTGGGGATTGGCTTTTGGTTTTGCGACTTTGGTTTTTGGCTCTGTTTTACAAGATGAGAATGATTTCCTGGAAATGTCGGGGGCTCCGGGCGACCCCGACAAGTAGGCGCCTTCGGCGGTTAGTCAAAAACAAGAGTCCAAAGGTTATTTTTTTTGTTGAAACCCTTTGCGCGGTTAATCTTTCTACTAAGTTCTTTAATTCCGTTGGGTTGCGTAATATTGTACGGGTTGATCCCCAGGGTAGGAAAGGTGGTCTCATTTTGGCCTAGGTAGAAAACGTGAACTTGACTGTTGTTGACTTGTGCCAAAATTGGATCCACGTTTTGTTTATAAATGATAATGGTGTGCTTTCATATGTGACCTTTGTTTATGGATTCCCTTCACTTGATCTGCGTTATGTTTTGTGGGATTATCTCAGAAATATGGCATCTACGATCTCTGGTCCTTAGATGATAATCGGTGACTTCAACCAAATAAAGGATGCTACGGAAAAAAAAATAGCAAGAATATGAACACGAGAGGAGCACAAGATTTCATGGATCTTATTAATGAGCTGGGTTTGATCGATTTCGTCCTTGCGGGGTTGTGGTTCACTTGGTGCAATAATAGGGATGGAAAAGAGAGGGTAGTTGAAAGACTAGATCGGGTTCTGTTTACGCCTACCTGCCTCGACATATTTCTCCATCTCTTCGCTGAAGTACTCATCATCTCTTCTTCTGATCACTCACCTAATTTTGTGACCACGTATAAATGTATCCCAGTTAGAGGTAGGCCCTTCAGATTTGAGGCTATGTGGATGTATGAAGGGCCCTATGATCTTACTGATGCAAATGCTTGGAACTGTTGCTTTCTGAATTCTAATGCTCTGGCGATGTCTGTGAAATTAGCCAAAATCAGGACCGATCTAAAAGTCTGGAACAAGACTGTGTTTGGTCATGTTCAATGTCACATCTCTCAACTTGAACAGAACCTCTCCCACATTCAGAATTTGCTTCTATCAAAAGATCCTACTTATTCTGCTAGGGAGCTAACTAAAAAGGAGTTGGAGATTAGAGTGGATCTTGAAAAGTGGTATGAAAGAGAGGAAATCTCCTGGGTTGAGAAATCCAGACAGATGTGGCTTCTCCAAGGGGATAGAAACAGCTTATTTTCACAATGTGGTTAGAAAGAGACGGGCTTAGAACAAGATTCACATAATTCGGGGACCTGATGGGACATGGATTGAACAGCATGAAAAAATAGAACGAGAAGCGGGACATTATTTTGATAATATTTTCTCTAGTGCTGACATTACACCTGACAGGAAGATACAGGCATGGTTACAGGGTATCTCGTTACCCATTGTGTTTCAAGATTTGGCTCATGAATTAGTTAAACAAGTCTCGTTAGAAGAGCTTAAAACAACTGTGTTTCAATTGAAGCCTTATAAAGCCCCCGGGCCCTAATGGGGTCCCTACTGCTGTCTTTCAGAGGTATTGGTATCTTATGCATTCTAATATCCTTAAACTGGTTAGGGACTTCTTTGCAGGAAATTGTGATCTCACAGGGATTAATTCAACCTATATTGCTATAATTCCAAAGATTGACATGCTTGAGACTTTTAAAGATTTCCGGCCCATTGGCTTTTGCAACATCATATATAAGATCATCTCTAAAGTGGTGGTGAACCGTCTGCAGCACATGGTGGATAAACTCATATCACCCTACCAGAATGCTTTCATTAAAGGTCGTCTGATCTCAGACAACATCTTCTTGGCTTCTGAAACAATGTCTGTTATCCATAGAACGAAGAAAGGAAAGTCATACTGGGGGCTGCTGAAAGTGGATATGGCAAAGGCTTATGAGCGGGTGGACTGGGATTTTTTGAAGGTGGTGCTTAGATGCATGGAATTCCCTGAGTCCTTCATTGATTGCATTATGAACTGTCTATCCTCTGCAAGTTTCTCTCTGTTGCTGAATGGACAAATCTCGGTGCATGTCTGTGTTTGTAGGGGAGTCTGGGTATCAAATTTGCTCGAAGTGGACCTTCGATCTCCCATCTCTTACATGCTGATGATTTGATTATCTTCTTCAGAGCGGATAATACTTCCCTCTATTTCTAAAAAATACGCTGGATGCTTTCTATAAAAAAGCGGGCCTGAGTATTAATGCCCAGAAATCAAACATGGTTCTTAGTCCCAACACTCCTTAGGGGTTTGAAGGAGGAGCTAATGCGTCTATTCGGTGTGGAAGCCACGAATAAGCTGGGAAAGTACCTAGGAGTCTATGTTGATGATAGAAATGACTTAAGATGTAATTTTGACGATCTGTTACGGAAGATAAATGCCAGGCTTGCCGGTTGGAAAAGCCATTTGTTGTCTCAAGCTGGGAGATGCACTTTGATCAAGTCAGCTATTTAATCGGACCCGGTTTACAAGCTATCATGTCTACAGGCACCGCGAAAAGTGACTGATGCAATTAATGGGGCCATGTCAAACTTTTCTAGGGTTTTAACGGAGACAAAGTGAGGGCTCACCTTCTCAATAGACAAATCTTATTCAGGCCTAAAAATGAAGGAGGCTTGGGCTTGCGGGATTCGAGTTCGGTCAATAAGGCATTGTTACCAAAGTGCACATGGAGAATCCTCAACAATCCGCTATCTATTGTGGGCTCGTGGGTCAAAAACAGGTATCTCGCTCATCCCCCACAGTGATTTTGACATCAAACCTAGAACTACTGCTTTGATTGAGATAAGAAGCTGAGCAGGGCGTGAAAACAGTGCACATGTCATCACTGATCATGTCAGAATTGACATAAGAAGCAAGTTTTTGGAGGGGCATCTTGACAGGGCTCCGTCAAGTGTGTTGGTTTCTGACCTCGTTGATTACTCGTCCTACTCTTGGGACGTGAACAAAATTAATTTAGTCTGTCTCCGAGGATCAAGCGGCGAACCTTCTAAGATCTCCAGGGCCGATCAGACAAGTCCTTGATGTCTTGGTGTGGACTCCTGTTGCCTTCGGGTCGTATACCACTGCTGATGGTTTTAAACTTATGAGCGGTGGCCTCCATCCGGATCATGGTAATGCTACTAATTCAAGTTTTCCTTGGAAAGACTTTTGGAAGACGAAAGCCCCGATGAGGGTGTTGCTGACAGCTTGGAAAGTATATAATGATGAGGTCCTGACCTTCACAAATCTTAACCGCCACCATCTTCGTTGTGATATAGTTTGCTCGTTGTGTGGTGATTCTGATGATTCAATCTCTCACACGTTCTTTCTTTGCAACTTTGTAAGAGTGGTGTGGTTTAGGTTGCCTATTTTTATCAAATATCATTTGAGGAGCTGCAGCTTTCGCACTTGGCTTACAGGTTGGATCATACGCTGGCGTCGTAACAGAGCGGTTCTCAGAAACTTGGCTTACAATCCTGGTAGGTCTTGACATTATTTGGAATTGCAGGATCGAAGTGCTTTGGAGAAATGCAAAACCCGACCTTGCTTCAGCTATTAGGATCATTCAATATTTTATTTTATGTTTTGTTAATGCTTTTGATTGTCAGTTGCCACTATCTGTTTATGATGTTAATGCTTTCGAGTTTTTTACATCCTCGAGCCATGAATTCAGGGCTCTGACGGCACAGACTTATGTGCTTGACAACTCCTAGATACATGACTCTAGATTATTTTCTCTGTACTCCTTCACCGTTTTTTATATAAATATTTTCTTTCTATAAAAAAAATTACGATCTACGAATAAAAAAGAGATTTGCAATAAGGAAAAAAAAAAGATTTTGCAAAAAAAAAAATCAGTTTACCCATATTGGATTATCATCTAACACACTAACATAAAAGTTTGAAGACTTGTAACCGATTTTGATTTAGTATAAAAAGTCAACTAAACATATATGGATGAGCTTAAACTCCTAGTCTTAAGCCCAAATTAAAGAATCTCGTTACAAATGATTGGTTTGGGAAACTATATATATATATATACATGGTCATTATATATATACGAGGGTATCTCTTCTCCTTAACAGAAAATTGTAATCATTGTGAATTTGTGACTTTAATTTATTACTTAACTTTTTCTTCTAAACACAGTAGAAAACGCTTCATGGATAATCAATCCCAAAGCTTGAACCATCAAGCTGCAATGGCGACACGCCAAGCTGCTGTGAGTACTATATATATACATACGTATATACATTTACTGCATGCATGCATTATATATGAAAAACTTATACGAACAAATTAAAACGTTACATTATTGTACCTTATTGTTATTAAACTCTTGCATTAACTAATAAAATCTTACAGAGTTTATATTTGTACATTGTCCATTCATGTTAATTGATCCTTAAACTCGATTAGATTTTATAAAATCCGACAAATTTCAAATAAACTTGTGAACTCAGCTAAACTCACAAGTTTACCGGTACTATAACTTTAATTTTAGCGAGACTTAATTATTTTGCATAAATTATGCATAGTTATAGGCTTATATATTATATACACACATATGAATCTCTAGACTTTCAATAAATTATTGCATAAGAAAATGATTATCTATATATTAAAGATGACCTATATATATATATATGTAAGTGTTTGTTTATATATGATTAAATAAAACTTTTTGATTAATTTTATATGCTATATAATGGTTATCAGATGACAAATAGGTGAACCACCACATTCAATGATTCAATGATGTAATTAACAATATAATTATTTATATATAGAAGTAAATTCGTTTTATAATTCAAGTTAAATAATCCTCTTACAAATTTCTTTAGTCTCTTTGACAACCTTGTTTCTACCTTTTTTTGTCAAATAATTATATAAGACACATATTTCTGAAATGCATATATATATATATATACTAGGGGTTTTGCGTGCCCTAACGGGCACGCAAATATGTATATAAAATAAATAAGGGACTAAATTGTTAACTTAGTAAAGAAAAAGATACCAAATAGTAAATTTTCTCTTATTTTTAATTTCATAGACTATAGTTTTAAACATGGACGACCAGAAAGGGGTAGAGCCATATAATATAAGATATATATATATATAGGTGTGTAATTTTGTTATATAAAGCATATATATATATATATATTTCTTTCATGGTGAACAGATTTCCCATAAAAGAATATCATATTTTGTATAAGCGTTGTGTTTATATATATATATATATATATATATAATATTTCAGGATCAGGCATGCAACCTTGTGAGCCAAGCAAAAGATGCAGTTCATCAATGTACCAAAGAATCCTGCCCGGACGAGGTTAGAAAATAATTAATTGCTGTTACTTCTCATAACATAAATAGTTAAATAAATTATCATCAATAATGTAGTTACTAAATTAAGCAGTTTTTGTTATTTTATTATTTTAATTTTCGAATATGGAGAAGACTTAATTTATTGAAGGAGATAAAAGTCATAAAACTCACTTTCATAAATAATGCAACAATTCTCCATATGTGAATACGCAGAAAAAATATTTTCATTATTAATTGAATATAATAATGCAACAATTGTTTTCTTCCATTTTCGTTTTAATGATTTAATTTGGACTAAAACCCTATTTTGGTTCCACACAAATATTTTCATTACTAAAATTAGTCTTTCAATCCAATATTTATTAACGAAGTTGAAGATAGGACACTCTCAAATGATGATGAAAAGATTTTGTGTCATCATTTAATAACAGTGTCGTCATTGATTCTATTCAAAATTAGATGGAATGACTAATTTTTTTATAAATAACAAACATTTATACGAGGGACCAAATTGAGAAAAAATTTAAAGGGGACCAAATTGAGAAAAATGTAATATGTGAGAGACTAGAATAAAGTTTTAGTCATTTAATTTGTTTTGCAAGATATACATAGTGGACCATTAATTAATTTTAAAGGGGACCAAATTGAGAAAAATGTAATATGTGAGAGACTAGAATAAAAAGTATTTGGTGTGTGTTTTTTGTAGGGTTGTCCTTTTTTTTTTATAATCGTTTTTTGTAGGGTTGTCAGGCGCAGCAAATGAGGCCAAAGGCACAAGATGCTGCTGATGCTGCGAAAAGCACGGTTGGGGCATACAAATAAATTACAAGGAATTATTTAATTATTCAATTTTGTAATTTTTTTAATTATTTATTTTATTTTAAAATGACATAAAATGAAGGAAGAAGTTATTTAATTTCTCCTACTATTCTTTATTTATATATATTTTATATAAAATCTTATTTTAATATATAATTTAGGAGAGGCCAAAGTCCTATTTTGGTCCCCCAGTTATGCTCCTTGTTCCAAATAGGTCCCCCAGTTATTTTTTGTTCCATATTGGTCCCCCAGTTATGCAAAACTTGAAAAAGTTGGTCCCTCTAACGTTTTCCATCCATTTTTCCGTTAAAAAAAGAGGAAAAATAAACTTTCATCCCCAAAAGTTTTATTTTCTTATATTAAGGTCCTTTTCTTTTTATAATAGGATCAAAACTTAAGAAAAAAAACTAAATTAAAATTTTAAGTGAATTTACCCAAAAAATAAAAAATCTCTCTCTCTCTCTCTCTCTCTCTCCGACCCTTCCCTCCCCGAAAACGTCACCCTTTCCGGCCTCGCCGTCAATTCCCTCAACAAACGCCTCCTCGTCGTCATCCATGCCCGTCAGCCTCTCCCGCCGTTCAACGCCCTCGTCGCCTACGACCTCCGCTCTGGTCAACGCCTCTTCCTCTCCCTCCTCTCGGAAACCCTCCTCCTCTTCACGGATAAATGCAAAAATAAACAAAGTCTTAAAAATCAACTCTTAAATATTCATTTTACACTTCAAAAATAAATACAACAACTAAACAAATACATAAAAATTAATACTTAAATGTTCAATAAAACTATAAAAATTAATTGCCCCTGTCTGCATTTTTTGCTGGACATTTAGCCCGTGTGTGGCCAACTTCTTTACACATAGAGCATCGATTGCCTCGTTGTCTCTTTAATTTAAAGTCCATCCCGTTTCGATATCTTGTGGACTGAGGTCGACCTCTAACTCGACATACAGAGCGATCGGGTTCAACTAATAGCCCAGAATATTGTGGCTAATACGTTTCACCACCCATTGGTTTGAAACTGGTGCAATATGCTTTAAGTATAGTCTCCAACTCATACACACTGTCAACATAGTTGTGGTAACTAACATTTATACGTTTACAAGCTGCCATGACATGTTCGCAAGGATAATGAACCGCTTGAAACCACCCACAGTCGCACATCCGTTCTTGTTCACGTGCTCCCAACTTCACTTTACACATTCGCCCACTTTGGTCGGTGAGCCTATTATATGGTTCTCTTACTTCAAGTAGTCGACTCCTTAGATCAATTACCTCAACCGAACATCCTATTGACTTGTTAGAATTCTTGCTCAATTCTTTTGTGACGTATTCACAATACTTACGTCCTGCATTGCGTTGAGCGATAATTGTTTGAGCTCGATCGCTGAAGTACTTGATACTCCTTTGCAGTGTGCCTTCAACTAAACCAGTTACAAGCAAACAATGCATATCTTTCAGAATACTATTCATACTATCAACTAAGTTCGTTGTCATATGCCCCCATCTTCGTCCCTCAGCATATGCTTGGCACCATTGTGATTTAGGAATAACCACAACAAACTTGTATGCATCTTCAATGATTCGTTTGAGCTCTAACATCTGTTGTTCAACCATATGTGGCTCGGTCATGTATCCTACAGAAAGAGAAAAAAACTCTTCAGAAAAAAATTATACCTTACATAATTGTATAGTGAAAAATGATAAAATAATAAAGACCCCACCTATGGACACGAACAAACTTTTGGCTTCTTTATTACGGACCTCCTTGTAGAGATTGTCAGCCAAATGTCGGATGCAAAATACATGATAGATAAGCATATGGGGGTTGCCACCCTAGTTGTTGGATTCCTACAACAACTATGATTGACGGATGTCGATTCGAAATTAAGTATATACCTTGTCTCCCTTGGACCACATGGGCTCGAAGGTGAAACAAGAAAAATGCCCAAGCTTCCTTTGTTTCACGCTCATCAACGATAGCAAATGCAACTGGCAATAATTTTCCATCGCCATCTTGGGATGTTGCAATCAGTAATGTCCCCTTATATCGTCCATATAAATGAGTCCCATCAATTTGAATCATAAGTTTCATGTACTGAAAGGCATCAATAGATGACTTAAATGAACAAAACACACGTTGAAATACAGCACGATTGGACTCTACATCAACATGCTTGTGTTCCCATCTAACAATTGTTCCAAGCATAAAATGTTCAGCATCGGCTAACCAACGAGAAAGTCTTGCATAGGATTTATCCCAATCCCCGTAAACAATCTCAAGTGCCTTTTCTTTACCAAGCCATGCTTTCTTATATGAAACGGTGTACCCATGCAGTGCATGAACTCTTTCAACTATTGAACTGATACGAACACTGGGATTTTCCCGAACCATGGGCACAATTGAAGCCCCAATTACATCTGAGTTCAATTTTGAATGATCTTCATTTATATCTTCACCCATACATTCGTGTGGTCCTCCAACAATTCTGATTTGCCATTCATTTGACTTAGGTACTCTGCATGCTCTAATTCTCCATGGACATGTCCCAGAGCTATCATCGCACCTATAGTCAAGATATTTATGATTTGATTTATTAGTTAAGAATGAGTGGTGGGTTCTCACCGCATTCATCTTCACTGCTTGCCTAAGAGAATCTCTGTCTGGAAATCGAAGACCAGCATAAAAGTCCTGGTCTCCATGGATTCTAGTAACACCGTATTGTAAACCCGGATCCTGGGCAGCATCAACATCAACTTGGGAAAAAAACTCAGGAACATCAGCAGGTTCCACGAAATCAACACCTGCATGAACATTTTCTTCAATAAAATCATCGTCGTCATTTGCACTATCAGCAGCTGGATCAACAAAAGGAACCTCATTTAGATTAAATCCGCATGTCATAGCTAGTTGTTGTGACGAGCTCGGAAAATTCTGATGTTCATAAACCATATTTGTATGTTGAGTCTGTTGAAAACTTCCCTCATCGTACATTGACTGAGGATTTGAGCATTGTCCCTCCTCAGTGGTTGTATTAAGGTTGAAGCCAACAATTTTAGTATTCACATATAGCTCTATGAATCCAAACTGGTCTCGAACATCTTTATAGTAGTCAATCATGCAGTTTAAACTATCATCATCTTCTACGTATAGAGGAATATAATATGGAGGACTTAATAATGAAGGTGCCCTAAACACAATTTGTGACACCACTTCATTTTGAGGTAATTTAAGCCTCTGACTAATCATTCCTCTCAATGCTTCATAATTTATATTTATATCAAATTTTATAGGTCTCAGTTGTGGACAAGAAAATGTAACTCCTTGATCTGTGTTCTGAATGGCTCCCCCACTATATATTGTAGCACGAATACGATTTGCCATTAAAACTACAACAAAAGAACAATTAACAATTTATTTATCCATTCATTCCATCTACTTAATTTTGACAGATATGATTATAACATATAATGATTTAACAAATATGATTTTAACAAAATCAAATAATTAACAACAATAATACATTTAAATAAGTAAGTCAACAAAAACAAATCACTCAAATGACTAAAAAAATTAGAAAAACAATATTAAATATTTAGTAACAATTTCAATGATTATATTATAATAATAACATTAACCACAAAACTTTAGCAATAATATTAAAAAATAAAATACTTAATAAATTTTATAAAATATTTAATAATTAGTATAAAAATAATAAGTAAAATAAATAACTCAACTAATTAAGTTGACTATGAGATAATTCATATCGAACTATAAAATTATAATTACAATATGAATGAAATAATAATAATAAATAAATTAAAAAAATAAATTACGTAACCTATAAATGATTAATAATTACATTTTACTAACCTTGATTCCAAACTTGATGAGAGAATGTGTAAAGAAATTTTCCTATCTCACATTCCTATTCAAACAAATTAAATTCTATAAATATTAGACCCAAAATTATTTTCAAACTATTATGTATTTTCAAATCTAAACAAAATTATTTTCAAACTATTATATATTTTCAAATTATTTTCAAACTTTTATTTTCAAACTATTATGTATTTTCAAATCTAAACAGAGTTTAATATTAGTTTTAATAAATTATAACAATGAAACAAAATTAATTTAATATAATAAAAAATTATAAGCAAAAAGTTCTATTATATATTTTTTGCAAGTTGCAATAATGTATTAATCTACACACTATAATTAATACAACAATTTAAACAACATTCATTATTTAATTACAATAATGCAACCAAATTAATTTAATATGACAAAAAAATCTAAAAAAGGGAAACCCGAAAATTAATAAAATTAATAAAAATGACAAAAATTCAATTATCTTTTTGGAAGATGCAACAATATATTTATTAAGTAATAATCACAAAATAAAATTACTTACCTTAATAAAATGATGATCCAAGCTTAAAAAGAGGGAATGATCCAAAGCTTCAAAAGTAAGAAGAGAAAAAATTCATATCTCTTTTGGGTGATTTTTACTGTGTTTGTTAGTGAATGGTGAAATTGTCAAATTGGTTAGTTTATAAAGAAAAAAAAATGGACCGTTGGAGAATAAATTGTTAGAGAATATTTGTTGGGAAAAAAAAATAGATGAAAAATTATTGATTATTCTATTTGTTGGGAAAAGTATTCAAAAGCACGCCTATATAGAAAGTAAGATCTGATTGGATGAGTATTTGAATATCCTTATCTCTCTTCTACGAAAAAAAAATATCCTTATCTCTCCGTCATTAATGTGCATTGAGAATTAGTGGATTGATTTTAAATTTGTCTACCTCTCTCACTCTCCTATTTTTCATAAAATGAAATTAATGCAATGTCTCTTATTTATCTTTTCCATTGACCAATCAAGGATTAAGAAAAATGATAAGGTTCATCTAAATAGATTTCGAACCAACGAAGCGTGCTGCCTTCTTTAGAAAAATAACAATGTTGGTTCCTAGACTAGCTAAGGAACATGCATATTGGGGTTTTTTTTTAAATAATACAAAATCGGAAATTATTTAACACAATATTTCTGGTCAATAATTAATTATGGTCCCTGAATACTCGCTTGTCCCTTGTTGAATCAAGTATTTAATCAAAATTTCTAGAAAACGTGGCATCACATTATTGGTCCGTAAAAAGTGAATATTCGGCTTATGGATGAATATCCTATATACATAAATGATTTAGGAACTGGGGTAGTGGGCTAAATAATTTTTTATTTTGTGTTATTTAAAAAAACCAAATATAATTAGGTGGAATATATATTTTCGTATTTTGGAGTTGGAGGAATAAATCTTTTGTTTGAAGAGGATTTGTCTTTCCTATTGATATTATTGGTGTTGTGTAGAAGCATGCTTCTGAATTTTACAGAAGGGTGATGTTTAATTTAATTTAATTTTTAAAGAATAATATACAAACAACAACATTTAGATAAAAAAAAAGTGTAAATTACACTTTGGTACCCTGTAGTTTGATCTTATTTCACTTTGGTACCCTGTGGTTTGAAACTTGACACTTTGGTATGCTTTGGTATTCTCTATTAACACTTTGGTACCCTTTGGAGCTATTTTGTAATTTTAATCATAACAAATTCTGTAAAAATTACATATTGACCCCAAAAAATTTTCAAAAATTACAAATAGGTCTCTAGATACATATTATCTAGGGACTAAAATGAAAATTTTAAAAAAAATTTTGGGTGAATATGTAATTTTTGCAAAATTTGTTATCGTTAAAATTACAAAATAGCTCCAAAGGGTACCAAAGTGTTAATGGAGAATACCACATGGTACAAAGTGTCAAGTTTGAAACCACATGGTACCAAAGTGAAATAGGGTCAAACTACAGGGTACCAAAGTGTAATTTACCCTAAAAAAATTATATAATATCTTTAAAATAATTATATTTTAAAAATGAAAAAGAAAAAATATATACTGGTGGCTAATAAGCCAACACATTCATTTGGTTCGTTGGCTAAATAGACGAATTCATTAAGTAAAAATAAATTTATTTTATAATGTCTGAGCTCACCCATTTAACAGGTGAGACAGGCCAGTCCACAAGCTTAAGCCTACTTTGACAATAGTAATATCAACCATCAAGATTTTTCACTCCCTTGGTGAGTGCAATTGTTGTGTTGATGGTAGTATAGCTATTGTGGGATATATGAACTCTAATATTGGCATGATTATTTGGGAGAGCCCTCCTAACTCTTATAAATGTTAATTTTTTGAGCGCTGATTGAATGAGTTTTTAAGGATTTTGATATTGTGTATGAGAAAATATAAACTCTATTAACTTATTTCTAATATCATAATGAAGATCTTATATGAATTTTTATTTTATACTCTGATTAGTTTTGATCTAAAAGTATAACAAGGTTTTAAACTCTTTGTTACCTTTAGAAATTGAGTCTGTCATAATTGGCCATATTTTGCTTAAAAAAGAACTAATCAGTTTATAGTATTACTCATTCTATTTGGAGATCCACTTCTTATATTTAAAAGGATAACAACAAAAAGAGTTTTACTCAAAAAAAAATTGATAGAGTTTAAAAGTAATTTTGAAAATAATATGATTTCATATTCCCTTAATTAGAGCTTGATTAGCCCAAATATTGACATGTTATTTGGTCCTCTTTTTACGCGTTTATAATGATAATATATTGCAATTAGACAAATTAATATATTAAGGGTTGCACCAAGGTATGACATAATAAAGTGGATAAAATAGATTATTTAGCGTTTATTTACTGTATTTTATAAATAAGTACTATTTAAGGGGTTTTTCTGTGTTTTACATATCCAAACAAGGAAAAACCAAAGGGAATCATCTAAAATCAACGAGAAGATACTAAAAATCACAAGATTATCTTGTGCCATCATGTGTGCCTTTGGCACAAGTGACAGCACAAGAAAAGACGTAGTCTAGGAGAAGATTTGGACGACCGGAATTCAAGAAAATAAGATAGTAGCGGAATATTCGGCGAATATATTCTGTGCCGTCATATGTGCCTCTGGCACAAGTGACGACACAAGCCCAAGTTGTTCCTAAACTTGCGGCCCAAGTTTATTTTCATGCCTATAAATAGAGTTCATCATTCCACATCAAAGACACGCCTCAGAGTAGGCAGAAACACCATATAGAGAGGCAGTAGTCATCAATAGGTCTCCATATGAGAGCCTAAACGTTCTTTATCCTAGAGGAGAATCCGAATGAAGCCTGAGCTCAACGTTCGTCGATGTCCAAGGAGTTTTATTATTATTGTTATGTTTTAGATAATAGTCGTTAGATCGTTTTAATTCTTCCATAAACAATATTAGTTGTGTTTATCTTGGATCGTTTGACCATTACTTTTATGATTAATAAAGTTTACTCTTTTGCACATTCGATTGAATTGTGGTCGTTTGACAGAGTGATCTATCTATTGTTTCTATTATTATAATAATAACATCTTGATTATCTTTATTGGGCTATGATGGTAGACTTCGTGATTATTCTCTAGGGATTTCATCTTCTCATCTATCTTCTTTTATCTTTCTTTAGTTTCTTTAAGTTCTTTATTATTTTCTTGTTTTCATCATAATAATTATAAAACCCACAAAACATCAAACCTAAATTCGTGATTGTTTACACAATTAATTGTTATACTCATCCAAGAAGTTCCGTGTGAGATCCGACCTTGGGTTGTGCACTATATTATATATAAATATAATATTCGGGTATAACTTGAGTATTAATTTGGCGGCACTAACGACAAGTGCTCCGTCAGAGCTATAAAATCAGACTTATTTTGACATTTGTAAACTTGATTTAAATTACAATTTGGAATTATTAAAATCGTGGTTGTCAAACTCAAGAGTTAACACCTAAACTCGTCAAGTGTACCTTCTAATTTGAGCAAACTCATAAAATAATTGAACTCGGTGCAAACTCGTGCTAAACTCGTAAATTCGGGTGAACTAGTGAGTTTACTGCAAACTTGGTGAGTTCACTTAGTTTCAATTATTTTTTTTCTTTTTACATTTGATGCCTAAAACTCATGACGAAATCACCCAAAATCAAACTCAACTTTCAATTTTGCCTAAATTTAACCTCAATATGCAGCTCACTCCCTCTTAGCTCCTCACTCAGTCACTGACTGTTCATGCTGCTCAATTAGTCTACTTGGTTGTTTGAGGTTAGTATATTTTTTTGGCAAACGAAAGAACTATAATTTAGTCCGGAATTTCTTTTGTTTGGGTTCTCTGAATTCATACACCATTATTGGTCTCTCAAATCTTAAGACAATACTTTATAATTGCACAATGATTTAGATTCCTTGTTAGCTCATTGGTTTTAAGGAAAATAATTGTGTGATCTATTATTTTTTTAAGAAGATAATTGTCGGTCGAGTACTTTAGTTCTCTTTGTTATGTAATAAAAGACATATTTATGTATACTTTAATTTTACGCTAAAGTAAATGATATAAGAATACATTTTATCATGAATACTTAGGTAAAATTTTACGAGTTTGCGATCAACTCCTCAAACATCATCTCATTTCAGAATTGGATGAACAATATTGTTTAGTTGTTTGGTTGGACTCTCATCTCATTCACAACATCATCTCATTTTCTCTTACAATTACTAAACTATTCCTACTCATACACCTATAATTACTTATACTTAGGGGTGGCAATCTCAACCCATTACCCACCAACCCAACCAACCCAACAACAAATTAACCAACCCAAACCCAACCCATTTAGATAATGGGTTAAGATGGGTTGGGTTCAAAATTGACCCATTAAAATTTGGGTTGGGTTAGGTAAAACCCATAGGTTACCCAACCCAACCCAAATTTGTATCAAAACTATGTAGTTTCATGAAAGGGGGTAAATATGCAATTTCATAAATTTTTGCAAAATTTCAAAATTTACAAAAACGTCCCTAAACCATAATATTTGAGGACTAAAATGAAAATTATAAAAAAAAATTTGGACCAAAATTGTAATTTTGAAAAATATTGGAAAAAGGATAAAATTACAGATTAGTCCTAAATTTGAAAAAAA
>QANZ01047686.1:120719-162087 GCA_003254925.1 Chamaecrista fasciculata
TACTCATACACTTATAATTACCTATACTCTAATACAAATATAAAAAAAAAACAATTAGGCAAAATAGTAATTTTACATACCCTCATTTATTGTACTTATAATTTTCTCTCTCTAACTATCATTTCTTATCAATTTTTTTTTTCTCTTTTTCACTTACACACCTCTCTCTCATATATATATATAGAAATATATTCTTATATATATATTATAATATATATTAATTTAATTAAACAAAAATTATTTTTTTTCATTTGCAATGTTGTTATTTTTTTAGTCCCAATATTCTTCTATTTGTTTTGAGTAAAATATACAATTGAATCCCTAAATTATTTTTTAAATTACAATCTTCTGTTGGGAAATTATTGAGCGAGCGCAGCGGAAAAGGTAAAGTTAAAATTTTGCATAACCCTATAATTTCCTTCCAGGATCCACTAAATGTGTTTATATTAGAAAAGGAAAGATGTATACCTAATCAGACGGTAGCTTTGAAACTCGCGAATCCAAGAAGCCCACGAACTTGTGTTCTTCCTCTACCGGTGATCCACACGAACAGTTTGGCAGATACCCAGGTGCTAGCCTCCAATCTCTTCTCCAAGAGAATGCGGGAACCCAATCTACGAATCTTGAATTTTCAAGAACACTTCTTGAAAACTCAAGAGCAAGTGGCGCACAAGTCAAGAACAAGTTTCTTGATCACACACAAGCCCTAAAATTTTAGGGTTTAGTCAAACTTTTCTTCTCTAACAAAAGTCAACTTTTCTTCTCTAAAATTAGGGTTAAGTCGAAATTCTCCTTCACTTGTGTTAGGTTAGTCGACTTGGGTGTGTGTGTATTTATAGAGTCTAACTCTTGAAATTAGGGAATCACTAATCTAATTAGGGAATCTCTAAATCTTAATATATACTGTAAATAATTAGGGAATCATCAAACCAGGGAATTATAAAATTACATTAATATTATAATTCAGGAATTGAATTCTTAATTAAAATATTACATTAATATCTTAATTTAAATTCAAAATGCATTCTTGAAATTCAAAATGCAAGATCAAATCTTGCACCTAGAATCTTGGAAGAAAGCGCCACCTCCCTAATTATTTTATGGGAATTTAATAAATAAAATAACATTCCTAACTCTTAGGAAGTTATAACCGACTTATTAATTTCCCTAACAATATTGAATTAAAATATTACCCTAATATCTTAATTCAAAATATGAATCTTGAATTCAAATTCAAATATTGATTTAAATTAACAAAACATTTTTATTAATTAAAATCAATAAAGAGGCGCCACCCTCTCTCTTGTTATCCAATATTAAAGAATTTAATAAATCAATAATCCCCTAACTTTTAGGAAGCTTATTCAATTTATTATTCCCTAATATTTTAAACAAGAATTCAATTGTAAATAGATTAATCAAATTAACTATTTAACAATTAATATATTTAAACTTGTCTAACAAATCTAAATATCACAAATGTAGATCTTATTTAAGACAAAACTTCATGTCCTAGACATTCAACTATGTCTTAAATTGTGTCACTAAAGTGACTCACGAATTAAACCCTAATTCGTGTTCCATTATGGTATCTTGATCCTGCTCGTGTGTGACCCAGCAGGCCTCACGTGAAGTTGGCAGCAAGCCATCTCTATGACTCACAAGTCGAGAGCGGACTCTAGCAAGCCATCACGACTACCCAAAACACGTGAGTTATCATTCTAACGCCAACGACTTAACCTTAGTACCACCTTGTCATATTCCCTATTGTCACAAGATATTTTGGTCATGGATAAGGCACGGGAAAGTCATCCTTAATCCAAACCATAACTTTCTCGATTCCTTGAGTTAGTCCCATTACCCTGTGTGGCCACACATTCATTGGACAGAATCATCGAGGGCGCCAGTTAAATATCTCTCAACTTAATGAGGGACAAAATTCCTTCTTGGTCAACCACATTCCTCAGCACGGTAAACAACCAACCCCATACCTAGCCTGTATGGCTACCCTGTTACGGGCAACGTTGGACTAGGCAAAGTTCGACATCTACAACGCCAGAATAGTAAAGACCTCAGGTCTAAGGGCATCGTGACAAGTGTCCAGGAGAGGCTAGCTCATGACTAAACCCATGTAGGACTCTCCAGGTCGGTCCAGCAACTTGTAACCCATTACATAATTGCACAATGACTCTCGTGAAGCATCGTATGCGTGTATCTCTATACACCGAAGTCATGCTGGTCTCAGTTCATTCACGTTCCCACGTGAACAATCGACCAGGGACAATTTAGAATAATTATCGCATAATTAATCAGGGATTGTTATCATAGTAATCATGCTAATAATATGATAACGACATAATCTATCATCCATAAATTAATCAAACAATATGTTCATATAAAAGGATTGGCCCTAGGGCACAATCTCCATCATCTTCTTCTATTCTCTTTACTACATTTTTCAAAAAAAAAAGGAAAAAAAATTAATTATCTTCACTTTTATAGGCATTTTGGTCCTTAAATTATGAGCTCAGTTTCCTTGGTTCCTAAAACTATTTTTTGTTTAGTTTTTTTCCTCAAACTATTTTTTGTTCTATATTGTGTCCAAAATCATCCAATGATTATATGCTATGGATAATGGAGAAATAACAGTTATTTTTTTGTTCGAATCATGGGTACCCAGAAAATTGCTGTTGTTTTGTTTTGTTTTGTCCCAATGTTCTTCTATTTGTTTGAGTAAAATATATAGTTGAATCCAATTTTTTTAAGGTACAATATTCTTCTAGTCTCGTTATTTCATTTTTCTAAAAAAATAAAATAAAAAATTGAAAAAAGTAATTATATTCACTTTTGTTGGCAATTGGGTACTCAAACTATGAGATCAGTTCGTTTTGGTCATAAAATTATTTCTGGTTAGGTTGTTTGCTCAAACTACGAGATGAGCTGCATTTTGGTTTGCGAATATTCTGTTATATTTTCGAGTCCAAACTACGACATTCCTATATGTTTTTCACTATTGTACAATTCAATTCTTACTTTTTTCTTAATATATCTTACAAAGTTTTGTGTAAAAATTTAAAAGTGTTGAAATAATTTTTTATCTTCCCACTTGTTGGCATTGTTGATTGCTAGACTGGTCCTTAAACTATGAGATTAGTTTCGTTTAGGTAATAAAACTATTTTTGGTTTTGTTTTGTTTATCAGACTATGAGATTAGTTGCATCTTGGTCCGCTAATAGTTGTTCATGTTTTTTTTTTTGTGTACTTGAGTAGTAGAAATAGACCGGATCATTGCTGATTGTGATTTTATATAGGACCCGAGTTATAATTTACACATTTTGGGGACCGATTCATTGGATCCATACAAAGTTATGAACCAAATTGTAAATTTACAATAATTTCTGTTATTTGCATTCTGGTCCCCAAGCTATTGTTTGTTATTTTTTGGTCATTGAAATTCAGAAATATAGCCGATTATTGATGATTGCAATTTTCTACAGGCCCTAATTTATCATATACACATCTTAGGGATCGATTCATTAGACCGATACAAATTTATGGACCAAATTGTATTCTTAAAGTAATTTTAATGTTATTTTCATTTTGGTCCATCATCTCATCCAATGAGATGGACCAAAAATCATCATCCAAAAATATCTCATCATTCCATTCAAACCACAACTAAACACCTGTCATCTCATCTCATTTCATTATTTTTTACCACTTCTACCCCTATACAAATTAAAAAAATCCATAAACCTATTTCAATAAACCACGATCATTACATACCCTTTTATATAATTTCACACCCTATTTAACATCATTTTTCCTCAAATCATCCAAACATCATTTTCATCTCATCTCATTACAGCATCATCTCATCCCAACATCCAAGTTGAATTTGGATGAGATGATTTGGTTCCCAAACAGGCCCTACGAGTTTACTTGAATCCTCGAGTTTGACAACCTTGATTAAAATACTATAAAATTGAACTCAAATTAATATTTTTACTTAATTGTTTCCAGAAAAATAATAATAATTAGGGGTGTTCATTGGGTTGGGCCAACCCGCCAACCCGCTAAAACCAACCCAACCCACTTGTTTGGGTTGGTTTGGGTTGGTTTGGGTTGGGCTAGCGGGTTGGTTTAGGTTCAAAAAGTTGAGCCCGCTGTGGTTTGGGTTGGGCTGCGGGTTTCAAGATTTTGAGCCCGCTCAACCCAACCCAACCCGCCGGCCCGCAAAAATATTAAATAAAAAATAAAATTAATTTTTTATTTAGTTAAAACTATATATTAATATCACAAATAATATTATTTTTACAATTTAGTCAATTAATAAATTTTTATTCTCAATTTAGTCCATAAAAAACATATTGTGAAGGACCAAATTAAAGAAAAAAATTTAAGAGGGACCAATTTTTTTATAAAATAAATATATAAAAAATAAAAAAAATTAGTATGGGCCAACCCGCCAACCCAACCCAAACCAACCCGCCACTGTTTGGTTTGGGTTGGTTTGGGTTGACTCAATTATTTTCTTTAGCCCAACCCAACCCAACCCGCCAAATAAATTAGTGAGCCCGAACCAACCCCCTAAACCCAACCCAACCCAACCCGTGAACACCACTAATAATAATAGAATAATTAGTTTTCTAAAATATTCCCTTAATTACAAAATTTATTTACACATTCTACTGACTACTGCATAATACATCATGGCCTATCGTTGGATGCTTCCACCGTGAAGGCAATGGTGGATCTCACATCTCAGAATGCGAATAGATCATCGAGTCCAATATCATGGTGATCCATGTGTTTAGTGATCGCCAGTATCGATTCTTCATCGTGAGACAAACGCTTTGTGAGAATCGCGCTGATGAGGATGCCATTGATGCTACCATCACCATCTGTTGCCTCAATCAATCGCAGTTCTCAAAGGATCTACTTCAGGTATCTTCGATCGATCCTGCATAATTTTCTGTTGTTATTATGTTCTTTACTGAACTAGAAACATCTAATGTTGAGGACGGAGTGAAGGGATGGGAAAAAAAATCAAAATTGTAAGAAAGATGGGAAAAAAATCAGAGTACTAATTTATGGCATAAATATACTTGCTTAACTCAACATTGCACTCTTGTTTTGCACTAGAGGAGTAGAGGTGGTTTTTTGAAGCAGAAATTATGTTTACAACAGAGTGACAGACTTATTCTTCATCTATCAAGTAGTAAGGTAGCAAAAATCTAACTAAATATTTCGAAGACGCAACTAACGATTTAGTCCTGAGCTGACAACTCTGAAAGATCAAAATAGTATACTATTTAGTCTCTGGACGATTAAAATAATATACTATTTATTTCATAAAAAAGACTAATAAGTATGGTTTTCTGTTGTCGGTATGTTCTTTACTTAAGTAAAAACATCTAATGTTGAGGACAGAGCAAGGGAAGGGAAACAAATTCAAAATTGTGAGAATGATGGGAACAAAAATTAGAGTACTAATTTATGGCATAAATCTTCTTGCTTAACTTAACACTGCACTCTTGTTTTGCATTGGAGGTGGATTCTTGAAGCAGAAAATATGTTATACTTATTCATCTATCAACTAGTAAGGTAGCAAAAATCTAACTAAATATTTGGAAGACTAAACTAACCATTTTGTCCCTGAAAGATAAGATAACTGAGCTGATAACTCAGTTAGTATCTAAAAGATCAAAATGGTATACTATTTAGTCTCTGAAAGATTAAATTAGTATACTATTTAGTTCATAAAAAATACTAATAAGTATACCATTTCGATCTTTCAGGGACTAAACTGTATATTTTAATCTTTCAGGCACCGAGTTGTCAGCTCAACAATTTTTTAAGGACTAAATTGTTAGTTTACTCTATTTCAAAAATTTTTGTAGGCATGTATATATGGGAGTAACGATGTAGAAGTATTTATGGGAGGACAAAAGAGTACCCTATTTTGTATCCTCCAATGAGAAAAACATCAATTAACCTCGCAAGTCAATATTAGCCATATGTAGGAAGTAGGAAGTACTATAACATACCTTTTCAACAAGTTTCCTCTTGGGGCTTGAGATTATCAATTTTCATAGAAGAGTAGAACATTTCTTGTGTGCTCATAGTTTCATAACAACAAGTCTCCAACTTCAAGCATTCCTTAATTGTTATATCTTGACAAGATGGCATCTGAAATTGGTAATTGCTCAAACAGAAACACTCAAGGTTGGGAAGGCGATAGAGGGTCAACCACTTTAATGCTGGGAATGTAATATTGGTGTTGTTTGGCTCCTCAGATATGCTCTCCTTCTCTTTTGTCACTATCACTTCTATCTTCTCACATTCATATACTGACAGCTCCTGTAATTGCAAAAGGCTCCGAGCTACTGAAGGAGGTAGCACACTTTTTAAACTATCACAGTGACCAATATTTAGCTTTTTAAGATTATGAAAATTTAACACTCCACCATGATTTTTCCATACATGCATTAGTTTGGGTAGAGAGTTCAAATGCATTTCTTGCAGATTATAATAATAGAGTGCCATAACATGATCTTTATCTTCGATTGCATCTGCTCCTTCTGATTCAAATATCTCAACAAGTGAACCACATTCTCGCACCTTGAGTTGTTTTAGATGTTGCAGTCTATGTAGCATACTGGATGGAACACAGCTTAACAACTTTTCACAACCTTCAATAGCCAACTCTGTAACTCTTGTTAAGTAGTCAAGTAGGAATTTATTATTCCCAATCCAATTAATTCTCTCTGATCTTTGAAATGCCGCCTGTAAAAGATAGTCAAGAAAGAAGTTATGATTTATGAAGTGGAGATGTTGAGTTATTGACATAGACACATGAATGATATGGACATAGATATCTTGGCATATTAAATTTTGGAAAATATAGAATGTCACTTATACCGACTTTAATCAAAATAATTTTTATGGTATGAATAAGTTTTTTTTTTGTAGGATGAGTTTTTCTCTAAGTTCATATATGTTGGAGTTAGAGCTTTTGTAATAAATATAATATTTATATAATTCGAATTTTATAAAAGCCATACATGATTTTCCCCCCTTATAATAGTCTAAAAGCTTTGGCAGCATACATAGATTCATTGCCTGTTCCTTTCTTCTATTTCTTACTTAGCCTTTTTAATTTCTTTTCCTCTTTCAAGCATATTTCCTAGATTTTTTTTCATAACACTAACCTATGCAGCATAGTCATGTTGCCTGTGAAAAACATGATTTTTTTTTGTAACTAGATGTTTTCCTTGGCCAACAACCAGAGACTGTTTTTCCTGAGGTGTAGAGATCACCGAAAT
This sequence comes from Chamaecrista fasciculata, assembly GCA_003254925.1. NCBI lineage: Eukaryota > Viridiplantae > Streptophyta > Magnoliopsida > Fabales > Fabaceae > Chamaecrista > Chamaecrista fasciculata. The sequence goes on from QANZ01047686.1 coordinate 128,048, forward strand.
AAATTTTCCTTTTAACAATATAGTGTTTTCTATATACACAACCCTATTCAAACTTGGGATATTATGTTTAAGGAAGTCAATTATCTATCAATTGTGTAGGACTTTTGTTAGTAATTAAATTGGGATTTGAAAGAAAATAAGAAATTAAATACTTGAAATTGGAATTGAAGAGTTAGAGAATATATAGATAGTGTACCTTTAAATCTTCTGAATGAGCATGATAGATGGCCATGTTAAGATCTCCCATCACATCTACGTACTCATACGATCCTTGGTATATATTAAGAAGCTTTGGTGTGCTTACTGCTCCATAAGAAAAGGTCGTCATCTTTGGACATTTTTCAATTATCATTTCTTCACATGATGGAAGTTCAAGGTCTAAATTTTCTGGGCAAAAACATTTGAGGGAGGGTAGGTGACGAAGCTCCAACTTGTTCAATAATGGAAACAATATTGTAGCTTTGTTTTCTCCTACATTTTCTTTGGCTTCTTTTGTGACTATCTCCTCCATCATTGGGCATCTATATATTCGAAGGTGCCGTAGTTGCACTAGATTTCTGGCCATAGAAGATGAAATCATACTGTTCAAACTGCCACAGTATTCAACTTTTAATATTCTTAGTTTTTGGAAGTCCAAAACCCCATCAAGATTCTTCCATATGTGAATCAATTTTGGTAGAGAATGCAAAACCATCACTTCTAGCTCATAATGTATGATGCCATGCCCTGTCTTTATATTCACTCCTTCTGATTCAAACACCTCAATCAGTGAACCACAATCTTTTACTGTGAGGTTCTTAAGATTCTGAAATATGTGTATCAAATTGGATGGTACTAGTGTTAATAAACTTTGAAAGCCTTCAACAGTCATCTCTCTTTCTTTCATTAGATAACTAAGCATGCCTTGATCCCGCTTAATCCATCCAAGTGTCTGTGATGTTTGAAATGCCAACTGCAAAGTTCACATTCAAATATGTCTATGAAAACTATTTATCTTATTTGAAATAATAAATAATGAAAATCTTAGAATTTTTGGAGTAACTCATATGTCAACATGATTTAATACAAAGGGGTTAAGTCAAGAATAGAATTTTAGCCTTCAACGTAGTTGATAACATAGCCATAATCACATAATATATGTATATATATTCTTGTAGTTTCATTTAACCTTTTAACTTGACAATAAAAACTTAAAAAGAATATAACAAATACATATATATAGATAACTAAAGGATATAAAGAGACATACAATTCCTTTGGATAGTTTTGCAGCGACATTCAGATCTCCCATCCATATATTTTTGGTCTGGTTTCCAACCTTCATGGTTATATTCCTTAGCTTTGGAGTGTTTGGAGATCTATACGAGAAAACCTCCATGCTATGGCAATGTCCAAAAAGTACTTCTTGCAATGATGGGAAACGAAAGTCATAGGAGCCTTGGCAAAAGGCCCTGAGGTTGGAGAGCCGTTCAAGCTTTAGATATTGTAATCTAGGGAAAACAATCTTGATTCTACTTTCCTGAATTTCTTCTTTTGACACTATTTCCATTATGTTCTCACAATCACATATCTCTAGCTCTTGTAGAAGCACAAGACTTGCTGAGGATGAAGGAGAGAACAAACAACTAATTTTTTTGCATTGCTTTACCCCTAGGTATATTAGATTTGAAAACAATTGCCCATCTATGGTTGGATAATGACTTATCTTTCTCCATGCTTCATCAACCTATAAAAGAGATAATTTAGTTGTAACATTCCATCTTTCATTCAGCTACTTCTGAATAGAACAACATCAATATCATTCTCTTCCATCTTACATAGAATAATACCAAAGATTTAATTATCATATTCACTTTTTTATTTGAATCACTTTTAAATATTTTCCAATAACGCAATGGTGCTATCTAGACACTTTTGCAGTTATATGCTTAATTTCACCTATAACTTAATCCAAGTGAAGCTAAAACTAAATGGTGAATGAAACTATCTAAACTTCACATTGTTTTGAAATATAGATAGCACTAGTTAGAATAGTAATTGAGTCATTTACTAAATAAGCTTTATAATTTGAAATATATACAGGTCTATTTTAAACTTCTTAGCCATATAATTATATATTAAACTATAAACAAGAAATGAACCCATTACTAGCTATTAGTTACCTCATCTTGTCTGTGATTGTCGTTGACTCTGTATATGTCTAGTTGTTCCGGAATATAAGACTGGTGGCATAAGCTCACAAGATTTGGTAGATGGCTTAGTGTAAGAGACTTTACTTGATCAAATGTAGTCATATTTGTTGTCCATTCTCCATTATCAATGACAACTCCTAACATGCTGCAGTTAATGATGCTGATTCTCTCCAAGGATGGGAATTCTAAGTTGCACGATTCTTGAGAGATGATCGATGTTGCATGACTTGATGATTGATTGTCAAGTAGTTTGAGAGAATTTGCTTTAGGTGATAGAATTGAGCTCTCTTCCTTGTCTCTTTTGACTACTTGCTTCATCATTTTACATTGTGATATCTTAACCTCTTTCAATTTCACAAGAAGCTTTGCTATGGAAGGTGAGAATAGATATTTCAACTTGTGACAAGCATCTAAGCTCAGAAGAGTGAGATTGTTGAAGCCATAAATTGCTTGTGGACTTGTCGAAACGGGCATCATCTTTATTATACAATTGAGATTAGAGCTGGATTGCTGGTTTTGTTCAAGTTGGAATAAGATATCTAGGGAATCCCATCCTTTCACTTGAATTTGTTCTATATTTGGCATGCATGACATCATTTCTTCTCTGGCATTCATTTCTTTGGCAGAAGAGACATTGCCCTTTATCAACCTAGCCTGCATACCAATTTTAGTAATGTCAAATAATAGATTAATCTAAGGTCAAATAAAGGATAATATGTATGTCACTTAAGAATTCATTTAGATCTTTAATGAATTTTGTTAATAGTGTTTCTTAAAGAAATAAGAAAGTAAACCATGAAGCTTCTTTAGCACAAAAAGTAATAAAACTATGACACAAGAAGAATTAACTAACTAAAATTTCTTCCATGGCTAGTTGGCTACTAATATAAGCTAGGCAGTATATTTTACATGAGATTAATTAGCTGATGATACCTTGTTGCTTATCTTTCTTGATCTTTGGAGATTTGATTTGCCCATTGAGTTGGTGATCTCATGGTCCGATATAGTGTCTACAAGGCAACACTGAAGAAACCTTCGAGTGCTGAAACCAATATCATGAGGAGTTGACTTTGAGAAAGAGTGGTTGTCATTCTCTTGCTTTGCAAGTTCTTGAATTGGCATAGATGTTTTCAGTTGGGGACATCCTTCAATGCATAAGTATTTTAGAGACAACCAAAGTAGTTCATTAGAATATGGACAAATACTCACAAGGTTTGGGAGGTCCCTAAGTGTCAAAGAATCCAACTTAGCAAACACAAGGGTTTCCACTTTCCCATTTTGTCCCTTATCATCTTTAACAACTTCCTCTATCATCTGGCAACTATGTATCACCATTTTTTGAAGCTGTATGAGTGCTTTGGCAATGGTGGGAGTGAATACATATCTTAGAGCATCACATTTCTTAACTTTGAGTGACCTCAAATTCTGAAAGCCTTGAATATGACTTGGAACATTTCCCCAAACATATCTTAGCTTACAAAGCCAAGATATCTCTAGTTCTTTGAGATGAGAAAATAACATATCAGTTGGCTGGCCAACTAGTTGTGATCCTTGCATGTCAAAAACCATTTCTAACAAAGAGCATTCAAGTAACGAGAGTTTCTCTAATTTTGGGAACTGTTGCATCCATTTAGATTCAAATAATGTACAACCAATGGAAATAGATCCATCATCCCCTAATATTGAGTTGCACCCCGCAAGATGTAGGCCATCATCAAACTTCAATTTATCTGACTGTACAAATCCATAAAGTAGTGTTACTCAGTTTGTGATGACTTTCTGTTTAAGAAAGTTGATTTTAGAAAAACTTTCTATAACTACAAAATAGTTTTATTTTTGGGAAACCTATGGTGGAGGCCAAAGTTTTACTTAATTAAATTGTAAATTTTAATTGTGAATACCGAAGATTCTTTTTTTTCCTCTTTCCATCTAATTTTATAATTTTGTAATCATAAGAGTTATTATTAATAAAAGTATTAAGACAACTAAAATATCATTGTCATATAATATTTTTACTAGAGGATCTTGATTAATATATTTGTGAGTTAACTTTGTACACACACGCACAGATCACACACACCAACACACATATGATGCTTCATAAAACGTTTTGAAGATGAAACTTGCTATTTGCTTTGATTTTACTGTCAAATTGTAGTTTACATTTTTTGCAACATTGAGACGATAAAAATTTTAAAATTTCATTTGATTTTTCTGTTTATGTATTTACATTAGAGAAGGTAGAAGAAGTCAAGAGTTTCATGTTTGGAGCTGCATTAGAATGGATTATGAACTTTGAATGTTTTAAATTTGGAAATATTAGAGATGGTAGATTAAGCAAAGGGGCAAAATTTTAATGATATGTCAGAATTTAGATAGTACGAGGCTTTCTTAGGAAGATAGGGTTTAGAGATTTTGAGCTAACATTGAGAGAAATTTTTTGTTCTTATGACTAGAAAAATTATATTTGATCTAAATACCACAATACATTTAAATTTGTGCAAATACTTCCTCTTGAGGAGAGAGTAAAAGGACGAAAAAGAAAACTTATGAATCATCATACTGAAGAAGTTTCCATAATTATTAAGATTTTGATATGATGATTTCAACTTTTTCATAAACTGAATTTTTTTACTGTGAAATGACTGTAGAGATTTATGTTTAATAGTAACAGAAGTTATATATATATAAACATTGGAACAATTTGAAGATACAAAAAATTATCTAAGTTCTTCATGTTCAAGCATATGAAGCAAAATAATTGTGATAAAGTAATTAATATTGGAGAATCATAAATTTATCAAACATGAAAATAATTGTAATCCATTCTAATGAAGCCCCAAACATGAAACTCTTAATTATGTATTTCATCCTTGGTTTATAAGGTGAGATATAAGTAATCAAATTAAACCCATTTTGCAAAATCAATCATGAGATTGTTTTATGTGTTCATATTGGCTTAGATCTAAAGGATGTGAAACATAATATGGAAATGTCGAAAACCATAAAGACTATTAACAACAACTGGCATACCTTGGGTTTTAGTTGATGGATCTGATTCTTGCCCTCAGGTACAGTGAACCCAATAAGGCTTGGGAGTTCATGTAGCTTCAGTTCCACTAAATTTGAGAACTTGATCATTGATTTCTCAACATGTATTTCATTGGAGATGATACATTCCATCCCATAGCATTCACTTACATGCAGGCGTTCAAGCATTGCAAAACTTGCCCCTGGAAACATCGAGAAGACACACTTCAATTGTTTACAGAATACTACTTTAAGATCTCTTAAGCTGCCAAAGCATCTGCATGAAGATGAAGTAAAACTCCTAACATGGTGAACCATTTGGCTTGCATAATTGGATGCATGAAATATCTCTTGTAAACTGTCCAAACTTTGCAGAGATAATGATTGAACCATTGGGAAGGCACAGGTTGAAGTGCAGCCACTTTCATCTACAATATACTTCAGATTGTTGCAGAATTCAATACTCAGATTTTTCAAGTGTGAAAGACCCTGGTCATCCAATTCATAGGCCACATTTTCTACCTGTTTCAAATCCACCAGACTAAGAATTTCAGATTTCTTCAGTAATTGTTGAATAGCCACATTCTCTTTAATGAATTTGTAGTAGACACTGTTTAGTCTTAGGATGTTTGGGTGTAGATAACCCATACGAAAAAGACCATGAGAAAGAGTAGATGAATCTCCTACATATACCCAAAACTTAGCCAAGTTTTTGAAGGCTAAATCTTTTGGAAAAACTTCAGCTCCCGTAGCTGCAATCTCGAAAACTTTTAGTTGAGGAGACAAGGATATCAGTTCTGCAAGAATGGGATTCCTGCCCTCCCAATGGAAGTTCTTGACTCTGAGATAAAGTTCTTCCAGCCGAGATAAACTAGCTAGTACCCCAGAAGATATTTGTTCAAGCTCATTGCACTCTGTCATATCCAATAATCTTAGCAGGTTTAGTTTCCCTATTTCTGTTGGCAACACTTTGATATTTGAGCGGGCAAAGCTGAGAATTTCTAACTTTCCTAGTTCCTTACCAATTAACGATATGTCTCCGACCTGGCAATTTTCTAATCGTAAAGTGCATAGATTGTTGAGTGTTTGAAAAGGAGATGATGTAGAAGGAATGGACAGATTTATCAGGCCTAAGACCCTGAGCTTGCTCATGTTATGGATGAAATTTACAGAAATTGCTTCCCGCTTCTTTGAAGCAACTTGTAAGAGTTTAAGGTCTGGACACTGCAAGCTCTTGGGATGAGTCTTATTCTTATCAAACATAAGTGAGACTACACTGCTCTGATGCCCATTGTTCTCTTCTGAAAACTCCTGTCCAGCATCATATTTTGCTTCAAACCCATGTTCTGCTTTGGATGCAATCATTAGGACAACATCGCGGACGACATCATGCATTTTGACACACTCTTCCTCATTGCTGTCCAATAACAAAAATGCTTTCTTCAGAGAATCCACCAAGGTATGAACTCGATTCCTCGCTTTAGACAAAGCACCTAAACCTTTAAACAAACCCAATCCCACTGCATTTCTAAGCAGCACTTCAATAGGAATATCAAAATCTTCGGGAAATAAGCAGCAAAGTGAGAGGAGTAATTTGGCTTCTTCATTGCCCAGAAAGTTATAGCTCAGCTCAATGCATGAGTATATAGAATATTCTTGCATCTCTGACAAGGAAGTAATTAGTGATGACTTTCTTAGTTGATCAAGTGCATCCTCCCATGCGTGCTTCTCCGTATTCCCGAGTGCTTTTCCCACAGCGACAATCGCAATTGGCAAACCTCTACATTCATTTGCAATCTCTCTTGCAATGTGATGGATATCTAGCTTGAGTATGAAATCTGCACCTGCCATATCCCTAAAGAGATCCCATGCTTCCTCTTTAGATAAAATAGGGATGGTGAAGTTCCTTTGACTCCTCATCTTGTGGCACACATCTTCATTTCTTGAAGTGATTAAAACTTTGCAGCCTTTGTGATGCTCGTTGTTTGCAGGAATGCCTATCAACTCAAAATCAATCTCTGTCCAAACATCATCTAGCACTATGAGGACCTTATTGATCTTCTTAAGCCTCTCCAGTAGTTGGAATGCCCTTCCTTGCACAGTCTCCTTATCAAATTTCAAGCCAATTGTATCACCAATTTGACCTTGAATCTTCCGATAGTCTGGAACTTGGGATACTATGGCCATGGAAATTTCATCAAACACCTTTTCTGCCTCTATAACTTTGATAACTTCTTTCACCAGTGTGGTTTTCCCCACACCTCCCATCCCACAAATGCTTATCCTCTTGAACTCATCATCCTTCAGTTTCTCTATGACCTTTGCCATAATTGATTCCCTAGAGGCAAATCTCTTGGTGCCTTCTGTGAAGGTGGATCCAAGTGTCAATGGAGGTGCTGGGTAGGATATGAGTTCAAGCTTCTCTCCCTTCAAGGATAGGAGATCGTGTGTTCTTTTTCTGGCTCTCTTGCTCAGAGAATAACGAAACATGAAATTTCGACACAACCCACCGATGCACTTCTGCTTCTGGTTGGCTTCAACATTGTACACATTTTGCATTTCATTTTCAATAATGTTGTTCACCTTGTGGATCCAGTGTTCAACATTAGGTGCAATTTGTTGTCCATTCCTTCTGTCTGCATCCACTAATCCTTCAACTGCTTGTTTCCTTTCTTCCAAGCTTTTGAGTTCATTCATCATGTTGTTGATATTTCTGTCATATTGAATCAAATATTTGAATTGCATTGTGATTGGGTAAACTAACATCTCCCCAATTTTTGACACAACTCCTGTTCCGATTGCAGCAAGAAACTCCATTGAGCCTTTTTCTGTGTTGTATGTATGTCTTGTTTTAATCTACAATTGAAACCATGAGAGAAAAAACACAATCAGTTTGAGACAGAAAATATAGACATGCTTATATATCAAAATGCATGAGAAGATCAACTTCTAGCAGGATGACCCCAAGTTTTGAAATTTAGAGAACTTTCCGTAGTGCCTATCACCAAAATATATTTACTATTGTATTGTTCATTATTATGATTATTTTAGTTTCCAATTTTTCGGCTAAGTTAGAGGCTAAGCTGTATTTTTTGTTTTTTGGGGGAAGTGAACATACGGAAACCAAGATACATCCTCATTCCCCTAGTGAAAACAACACCAGAGAAGTCAGCTAAGAATACTGTCAAATTCATGCGTGCCCCAGGGAAGGTTATGGGCATAAGTTATGAAATAATAATTGTTACATCACTAAGTTAGTGCTTTGTGATGGGGACATGTCAAGTAGAAAATTTGATTTTTCTTTACTCCTATCTTTTTTTTGTCAAAACAGAAGAACTCATTTTATAAACCCATTTTATAAACTCATTAAAGGGTGTAGGTGTCAAAACAGCTCTAACCAAGTGGGCCAACTCATTTAGCCCGTGAAAGGGGTGAGTTAGGTTGGTGAAATTCTTATTCACCAAAGAATATATCTTATATTTTTTTTTGATACCATAAATATATCTTATATGGATTGACTTATGTTAGTAGGTTGGCTCATCAATTCATTATAATGTTTTTTAATTTTACTTCTAATTTTTATATTTATGCATTTTATTAATTATACAAAAGTACTCTTGGTATTCCTAATATATGAGGTCAATTTCAGTTGCACCTTAAATTTTTTTTGGTTAATTGTACTCCTAGTCTTTCACATTTGAGTCAATTTTACCCCTAACTTCGTTAATGAAATTAACGAAAAAACTTAATGTGTCAGCTTACTCAGTTGGTGGTTACTAACGTGACTCATAACGTTCCAAGTGAGGCAAACATGGCATAGTTTGAAAGTACAATTAAAATTGGCCCCGTAGTTTAGAGGTACAATTGAAACTCTAGATTTTCCACTCACTCCCAAATTAGTTTCACCTTCTTCTCCTTCCTCTATGCCTCACTGTCCCTCACAGAAAACCCAAAAGTCGCCAACCAAAACTGTACAACCAATTCACCAACTCACTCCCAGAACTCTTTATCATCATTCTATTCACTTTTATGGGTTGGCATCACACTAATTGAGATTCGAGGATTTTTGAAAATTGCATTTTGTTTTTCGTCTAAACATTGAAGTTGAGAGCGTCGATTTTGGGGTCTCGATTTTTTTGAGTTTTTGGTCGAGTTTTGAGAGAGAAATTGGTTACTGAGATAGGTAGAGAGCATCAACGAACCTGAGGGAAGAAACCGAGTCGAAATCGTGAGGAAACACATTTCAAGAATTGATTTTGAAGTGCAGTTTCCATTTTTTATTCATGATATTGTTTACTTCCATCTTTGTTTTCATTTCTATATTACTCTGATTGATTGCAATTTCTAAATTTTATCTCTATTTGTGTGGTTGTCGGAATAGTGAAAAAAATATGGGAGGGATCTTTCAGATTTCTCAATTGCTGAGACATGTTCGCTAAAGATGACATAATTTTAGATTGTTCTGAAATTAGTCAAGGAGTCAAGGACTTGTGTGAAAGAAAAATTTGAAATGTGATGGTGGTAACTATCACGTTTGCCTTAAAACACAAAAAAGAAGTCAACAAAATCAACTAAAGTCAACTGACACATCAACTTTTTCTGTTCCTTTCATTAACAGATATAGGGAGTGGGATACAATTGACTTAAATGTGAAAAATTGATGGTACAATTGATCCAAAAAGAAGTTTTGGGGTACAACATGACCCCATACTTCAGGGGTACCAAGAGTACTTTTTCTTTTTAATTATTATGTTTTTAAATTACATTCATATTTATGAATAGATATGATTTATTTTTAAAGAATATATAAATTTAAATTTAATTTTGGTCAAAGTGCACTTTCGGTCTCATATCTTTTGCTCATGTCTCAATTTGATGCTGTATATTTTATTGTTGTACTTTTGGTCTCATATCTTTTACTCATGTCTCAATTTGGTCTTATATCCTTTTTTTGTTGCACTTTTAGTCAGGTTGCATATTTGATGCCACATCTTTTGGTCAAGTTGCAGAATTGTTTTTATATCTTTGCAAAATGTTCCATATTAAGGAACTAATGTTGAAAATTTTTGGAAAGATATAATTAAGACCAAATTTGCAACCAAAAATATGTGAGACCAATTATGCACCTAGCTAAAAGATATGAGACCAAAAGTGCAAGAAAAAATGATACATAACCAAATTAAGACTTGAGTAAAAGATATGAGACCAAAACTTTACTTTGGCCTTGAATCAAATTATTATTATTATTATTATTATTATTATTATTATTATTATTTTCTATGTTTATGTTGTAATCAAAGTTTATTATATTATTTGGTAATTATATGGTGATGATATTTGATGTGTTTAATGTAGTACTATTAATAGTGTGTTTAAACTAGAGAAATAATTTAAATTTTTAAAAAATTTATAACTCACTCACTAAGTTGGTTAACAGAATTCTAGCTCACTTAAAAATTAAAGCTCGCATGAGCTAGTCCAAGTGAGTTGTAACTCTACTGAGTTAACTCACTTTGACATCTCTTTTAAAAGGTAAGTTAAAACGTTACAATAGCGATCTTTGCAATAAAAATAAAACCTCACGAACCAATCACAAATTTATCTATAATTTATAATTAAGAAATTATATTTTTCTTTTTATCTTTGTTAATTCACTTATTAAGACATGCATAAGAGATAAATCACATCGTCCATCTCGGCTATTTAGGTTATAGAGACAATGAAAAAAAATAAATCAAACAAAATCATATTTAGACTAGTGGTAAAACAAATGAAAAAGTTTAAGGACTAAAGCAAAACATGAAAATTTAAGGATCAAAATATAACTCTCTTTATGGTTTAAGGATTAAATGAGATTTTAATCTTTTCAAAAAGGGCATATATACATATATGGCGAGAAAGGAGAACATTTCATTCATAATAAAATGGCATTAAGACCATACAATAGGGAGACCAAGTAAGAGATAGATCTACTAATTTTAACAGCCTTACACTCCACATTCCACAAGACAGATTACAATAGTATATAGAAGAAAAAAAGAAAATCATAAGCAACACATCTAACGTAGAAAATAAGATTCATACATATCCCTCTCCTACATACATACATATATATATATATATATATATCATGAATCTCCTGGGAATGTTGGTTGAAAATTGGGGGTAGGTGAGTTTGTGCAAAGTCCCACATTGCTTTGGGTTTAGAATGTGGGAGGGACTCAACTAGTATAAAAGGAGGCTTAAGGCTTGAATATAATTGCACCAAGTCAATATACTTTAGGCATTGTATTTGACTTATAAATTCCTTCCTCTCTTGTATTTCTTAAGTGTGTAAGGTGTAGTTAAATTGGGGCCTTGAGAGAGTAGGGGTGTATTTGGTGTAAGGGTTGAGAGAATAGAGTGATGTAATAATTTTCACATAGTATTTTCTCTGGTTGTCTTTTGGCAACGGTCGTGGGTTTTTTTCCGGTTTGGGTTTCCCACGTTAATTTCTCTTGTGTTGTGATCTTTGTGTTGTTCCATCTTATTTCTCTATTTTAATTCTCTGATGGGTTATTGTTTTTATGCCCAACAAGTGGTATCAGAGCCTTATGGTTCAGTGGAGTAATTTCTGAGTATGCTTTGTGGTTGCAGTGTTATCTGATCTTCCACATCAGAAAAGAATTATCCTGTTTTTTTTTTCTTGAGAATTATTTTTGTGGTGGCTTGGTTATTGCTGGGTTGCTAGAAGAAAGTCTAAGTAATTCTGTCTAAGGAGACTGGTTTTTAAGTGGGACCGTTTGTGACCTCACCAGTCTTTCTTGGGAATTACTGACAGACTGTGTTCTAGTATACAGTTGCAATGTCAAAATTCTCAAGCGCCATGAAGTTTGATATAGAGAAATTTGATGGAATGATTAATTTTGGCTTGTGGCAAGTTCAAGTCAAGGATGTGTTGATACAATCAGGGTTACACAAGGCATTGAAGGGGAGAGTTTCCAGCAAAGATTCTGAAAAGAGTGGTTCAAGTATGGGTGATGAAGAATGGGAAGACCTAGATTTGAGAGCTGCAAGTGCAATTTGGATGTGTTTGACTAAGAATATTCTTGCAAACATGCAAGATATTTCAACAGCCAAGGAGCTATGGGAAAAGCTTGAAGAGTTGTACCAGTCCAAGGGTGTCTCAAATCGGTTGCTGTTGAAGGAACAATTTTATACTCTTCGTATGGATGGAAATACAAAGATATCTGATCATCTAAGTACTCTTAATGGTATTGTTTCTGAACTGGAGGCCATTGGAGTTAAGGTTGATGATGAAGATAAGGCTTTGAAGCTCATACTGTCTCTTCCTTCTTCCTTTGAATACATGAAGCCTGTCTTAATGTATGGAAAGGAGACTCTGATTTTTTCTGAGGTTGCTAGCAAAATCATTTCAGAGGAAAGACGTCTGAAATGTGAGAGTCAAGCTGTTACAGACTCGGCGTTGGTGGCCAGGGATGAGAGTGGAAGGAAGAAGAACTCTAGGAAGAAGGTGACCTGCTGGAAATGCGGAAAGATTGGGCATGTAAAAAGAAATTGTCCAGGTGGAACAAGTTCGGCAAAAGGCTCCGATGCAGATGCTAACGTAGTCTCTCTGGATGAGAGAGATGATATTTCCCTATGAAGTGTTAAGGAAGGTATCCTCATGGTATTCCGCGTTACCATGAAAGAGGATGAGGAGTTAGCGGATCCACAAGTTACACATGAGGCATTGGTTGGCATTGATGCAAGATGTGTAGTGGAGTTATGTCGATGGCTGAGGAACTTCCATGGAGAGCCAATATGGAGGTAGCACCATAAAGTTCAGCAAGGATCTTTCGACATGTGCCGAGGTGAAATTCTTAGAATTGAGTAGTTCTGAGTGAGTACACTTTTATGGTGGAGTGTGATAGCTTTCAAGCTATGTTTGTCGGGTGTTGACAATGTAATAATTTTCAATCAAGGTGGAGATTTGTGAATGTTGGTTGAAAATTGGGGGTAGGTGAGTTTGTGCAAAGTCCCACATTGCTTGGGTTTAGAATGTGGGAGGGACTCAACTAGTATAAAAGGAGGCTTAAGGTTTGAATATAAATGCACCAAGTCAATATACTTTAGGCATTGTATTTGACTTATAAATTCCTTCCTCTCTTGTATTTCTTGAGTGTGTAAGGTGTAGTTAAATAGGGGCCTTGAGAGAGTATGGGTGTATTTGGTGTAAGGGTTGAGAGAATAGAGTGATGTAATAATTTTCACATAGTATTTTCTCTGGTTGTCTTTTGGCAACGATCGTGAGTTTTTTCCCAGTTTGAGTTTCCCACGTTAATTTCTCTTGTGTTGTGATCTTTGTGTTGTTCCATCTTATTTCTCTATTTTAATTCTTGATGGGTTATTATTTTTATGCCCAACATCTCCAACAAGGCTAAAAACTCAATATTGCTTATAGAAATTAAAATATGTTGCCCGTAAAAAATTATATAGTTGGTTAAGGTTTTAGCTCTTACCTTACTAAGACGAAGATTCAATTCCTTCAATCAATCTGATCACTTTATTTCGTATCATCCATGTAAAGGCTTCATTTCAAATCCTCCATTCCAAGCAGTCACTGCAATCAAGCACTTATTAATTAAGCCATTCAGGGTACATACTAAATATGAAAAATTCTAAGATTTTTCTTCATTAAGCCGCCACTAAATGTATGATATGATACGCGGTACGCAGTCTAAACTATAGACAGATGCATAATTATTATTGTTTATGTATAAATTTTAAATTTATTTCAAATATTAATATTTAAAGGGAGAACTATATATATATGGAGTATTACTCTTTCCTTTCTTTTGGCTTACAATTTTTAAACAAAATCACAATATTAAGGGTGAAAAACATAAATAAATAAAAACCCCAAGGTGAAACTATATATAAATTAGTCAATAAACCATCGAAATAAATAGACGACATACCCGAGCTTTCTAAGTTATGATCTTTGAATTGTAGCGATTGCAGCCTGCGTTGGTCGACGTACTAACCTTCAATAATCTCTCAATTGAAATTGGAAATACCACACATACATACATATACATAATATATATATATATATAATATATGCGTGTGTACGTATATATTAATTAGGATTGCTTGCTTCTTAGTATTTGCAAGGAAAGAGAGGTACTGTTTACATATACGAAGTTTGACTCCTTTAAAAATGGAGATTCCTTTCGATGAGTCATGCATTTATTAATATATATCCATCGAGTAATATAATGGCTCCTTCGCTTTCTTCTCATTATAAGAAGCAACCAAGTAATTACTAGGGTTTTTTTTTTTTTGCCCAAAGTAATTATTAGGGGTTGCTTGTTCGGTAAAGCAAAAATACAGCACACACAAAGAGACAAAAAAGAAGCTTTACAAGTTTGAAAATTAAAGTGTTCTTCGCTATTAGTAGTAAGCCAGTTATATTTTAAGGTGTAGGATTTAAGTTTGAGTTGTCAAATTAATATTGTTAGAAAGATTTTAATTGTTAGATTAGTCTTTACTTAAAATATTATATAAGTGAGAAAAACTCATAATTATAACAAAAAAAAAATTTAAAGTCTTTATCTAAGTGAGGTGGAGATAGCGACGAATGAAATAGCTCGAAGACAATAATGAGGATAGGAGCTTCTTGTCAATTTCATAAGAAAAGCTTTATCTTTTCCTACTAGTTTAGACGTGGCTGAGTAGTCTACGTAACTAAGCTAGAAGAAAATTGCTAAGGATGTATTTAAGGGGACAAACAATTTTTTGGAAGCAATTAAATTATTTTCTTTTATAATTTTAGTGTGTTTGAAACATGATTTAGAAAATTGAACCAGATTGGCTGGTCAGACCTGTCTAAAACAACCATAATACTACCATACAAAGAATAACCAAAGAACTAGTCCAATTGGTACAATCAAGCAAAATAAGACAGTTTAAGGGTCGAACCAATCTAATAAGCTTTTTTTAATTTTTTTTTTCTGTTTTTCCAGATCATAATAATGTTGTTTTTAATTGTCATAGGCATTGTTATGCCTCAATTCAACACTCCTTCTCTCAAGAGATTTTTCCTCTTCCTCCAATCTGATTCACATATAGAGGGAGAGTTGCAGTATATCTTCAACTCCTCCCTGCTACTTTTCTTTGCTTTTGTGTTTCTCTTAGGTAAATAAATTCAGATTTGGTCTAATTCTCCTTGTTTGATGGTGGTTTTTTCATATTTGGTTGTATCCCCTTATTTGGTGGTAGCTTTTTTTTTTTTTTTTCTTTTCATATCTGGTTCAGTTCCTTTTGTGACGACTTTAATTTCAAAACTTCATATTTAGTTCTCACTGTACTATTAAATATATGAAAAGGTTGATGACATCTACATATAGAACGGTGATTTCTTTTCTCATAAATAATAAGTATAATAATATATGTCTTGTTGATCATACATTTGGTGATAGTTTTCATTTTCAGAATATTTTTTTTATAGGATCAATTTATGTTCTCATTTTGACCCTCAATTTAACAATGTTTACGATTTATGCTTCTTCTATTGTATTGGTTTTAAAATCTTTGAACGATTATAACTATCGTTTGATTTTCATATAATATATTTTACATTATGCTTATTAAAATAAGGCCAAACTCTGAATTTGGTCATGTAACTTTGCTCCAGTTCCCAAATCAGTCCTATAACTTTTTTTGTCTCGAATTTGGTCCTGTATCTTTGCTCCAGGTCCCAAATCAGTCCTATATCTTTTTTTGTCTCAGTTTTGTTTTGAAAACCTCCCACTGTTATAGTCCTTCGTCTATTTTAAATTATAGTTTAGTCCTTAAAACTTCAAGTCCCTTTAACTTTAGTCCGTGACTATCAAAATGAAAGTGAAAGAGCATCCCTAAAGATTCTTAAACCTTACATCTTGGTCCCTAATCCATGAATTCTTCATGAAATGGAATAGAAATACAAAAAAAAAACATAAATTAAAAACAAATGACAGAGGGACCAAAACTAAAAACGCAGAAAATTTAAAACCCACCGGAAAACGTTGGAAATCATCGAGAAACTCAAACACTCATCCAAAAGCCCCAATTCTCACTGAAATCTCACTCAAATAATCACCCTCAAATGCTTTAAGAAAGAATTTTCGAAAATCCAAATTTTTGAGAAGGTAGGTGATAGAAGATTCCCTTACATTTGGTGATTCCGAGAGAGAAGTTCTGAAATCCCTTACATTTCTTCTATCATCTCCCTCCTCAAAAGTTCTGATTTTCGAAAACTTTTTTAAGGCATTTGACGGAGATTATTTGAGTGAGAATTGAGGTTTTTGGAAGAGTTCTTGAGTTTCTCGGCGATTGCCGTATGTTTTCCGATGGGTTTTAAATTTTCTGTGTTTTCAGTATTCTCTGTCATTTGCTTTAATTTATGTTGTTTTTGCATTTCTATTCCATTTCATGAAGAATTCATGGATTAGGGACCAAGATATAAGGTTTGAGAATCTTCAGAGATGCTTTTTCACTTTCATTTTGATAGTCAGGGACTAAAGTGAAAGGGACTTGAAGTTTTCAGGGCTAAACTGTAATTTAAAATATCCGGAGGACTAGCGTTGGGAGGTTTTCCAAACATATGGGACCAAAACTGAGACAAAAAAGATATAGGACTCATTTGGGACCTGGAGCAAAGATACAGGACCAAATTCGAGACAAAAAAGTTATATGACTGGTTTGGGAACTGGAGCAAAGTTACAGGACCAAATTCGCGCACTTTGGCCTTAAAATAATAATAATAATGTTTTAAGGATTTTTTTTTTGTTTCTTATTAAGTTTGGATTCAAAATAGTGTGCTACGTACTTGCTAGGTTTTAAGTCAATGTTTGATCTAATTTTATTCTCTTAGTTGTCATTTTTTTTTTGGCATGATCATTTTCTTACTTAATCTAGTTGGTTAAAGCACATTTTTGGTCCCAAAAATTTTGCTCAGATTTCAATTTGGTCCCACAACATTTTTTGTTGTATTTTTTGTCTCATATATTTGTAAGAGGTTACAGATTTGGTCCCATATATTTTGACTGAGTTGCAGAATTGATCTCATATCTTTGCAAAAAGTTTCACCGTCAATCCCACCTGATCTAAATAAATGGGACCAATTTCGCACTTGACTCAAAGATAAGGGACCAATTCTGCAACCTGAATAAAAAATGAGACCAATTTTGCAATTTAGCCCAAAGATATGAGATCAAAAGTGCAACATGGGACCAAATTTGCAACTTATGCAAAAGATATAGAACCAAAAGTGCAGCAAAAAAAAATTATGGGACCAAATTGAGACCTGAGCAAAAGTTATACGACTAAAAATGTACTTTGGCCAATCTAGTTTAAATCTAATGAGTTTATTATATACTTTTATTTATTTAGTATTTTTTATTTTAGTTTTTATTATACTAAATTAAATATATTGGTTTTAGTTATTTAATTGTTTATGATTGAATCTCAGTTACACTTGAACCAATTTTCAACCAATTCAATAGCTGTTCTCATTTTCAAAACCTTGATTTAAAAGAACAACTGTCTCAAAAAATTATTTTCTTTCATAAATTTATCTTATCTACCATAAAATAAATATATATGACAGATAGAGAGAATTTTAATTTATACCATCAAGTCAATATAAAGACTAAAGAGAGACATAATTGTTGTGAGGGTCCAAGCATATAGTGGAAAAAATCAGACCGGTCATCAAACCGGTGGAAGGCTCGGGTCACTGGTTCAATGGTTCAACCGCTGGGTCACTGGTTTAACCGGTTGAGCCGGTTTACTTAAAAAATACATTTTCAAATATACATATTCATTAAATATACATTAATATATTGCAATAATTTAAATATAAAGTAAATATTAAACACTTTAGTACCTTTGGAGCTATTTTGCAATTTTAACCATAACAAGTTTTGTAAAAATTACATATTGATCCCAAAATTTTTTTAAAGTTTTCATTTTAGTCCATCCATAATATGTATCCAGGGACTAATTTGTAATTTTTTGGGGTCAATATGTAATTTTGTAAACTTTGGCGGGTCAAACCGGTTCTCCGGTTCGCCGGTCGGACCGGTGACTCACTGAATCAACTGCAATCCAGTATTTTTTTTCCAGACCGGCCTATTCGCCGGTTCACCGGTCGGACCGTCCGGTCCGGTCCGGTTTTTTGCACTATGGGTCCAAGGATTATGACATGTTTTCATGTGTCTAAGATGCATTGAATAGTGTGACCTGGCCGACTCAGCATCTTGATAAGGTCATTACTTTATGTGGAATACAGATTCCTTTGCTAACATATTCAACAAAAGAGGGAGGGTCAAAGGATGATTATATTCCTGGAAATTGATTAACGAAACTCAACATTATTAGATGCTTTATTGTTGATTAATTTAGAAATCTCTTTTCTTGTTCTAGCTAGCTAACCCCATTAATAAAATCACACTCCTTTTTGTTCCATCCCATTAATTAGTCTTAATATGTTCCTCCATTTATAAGATTCTTGCCAAGCTACTAGTTAAAGAGGCTTAAACCATACATATATATTGCTGAGTTAATATATTTCAACCAAGGAGCTAATTTTGTCCCGAATTGGAAACTAGTGGGTAATGTGGTCATGGATGAGAAAAATAAAGTTCATCTTTACAAGAGAGAGGGAGGCCGTACTCTGCATTCACAAATCTCGTGAAAGGAACTGTTAAAAAATAAATAAATAATATAGGCTTAAGTGCACTTTTGGTCCCCTAACTTTCGCAAAGGTCTCAATTTGGTCTCCTAACTTTTTTTGTTGCAATTTTGGTCCCTTAACTTTTGCAAAGGTCTCAATTTGGTTCCCTAACTTTTTTTGATGCAATTTTAGTCTCCTAATTTTTGAAAACGTCTTACCGTTTGTCCCCTAACTTTCGCAAAAGTCTCAATTTTGGTCTCTTAACTTGGGACCAATGGTGAGACGTTTTCAAAATTTAGGGGACCAAAATTGCAACAAAAAAGTTATGGGACCAAATTGATACGTTTTCAAAAGTTAGGGGACAAAAAATTGCAACAAAAAAAGTTAAGGGACCAAATTGAGACCTTTGCGAAAGTTTGGGGACCAAAAGTGCACTTAAGCCAATAGTATATTTTAGAATTGTGTAAGATCTAGTTTGAATTTTTAAATTATGATATTATTTATTTATATATTTTTAGGGATTTTAGATTTATCTTTTTTAGCAATTCCTAGTTATTAAAGATTTCAAATATTTTTAAATATTTTAGATTTATCCTATTTTAAGTATTATAAATATAAACCTTTAGTGATCAATAAAAATTAGTATGATTATGATATTTTTCTATGTTACTCATTTTCTCATTTAAAAAATAACAATTGGTATCAAAATATTCTTCTTGAGAGACCTATGAAAAGAGAATAGAGTGGAGAGATGAATTCACAACCATTTAACAATGCCAACCAAAACGGAGACTTAATTATTTTAGAAGGTTTGACAACCATACTTAGCAATGAATTTATAGATTTAAGAATTGTTGAAGCATGTATATCCAAAACATAAAATATTTGTCCAAGATTAGCTTGGTAGAACTGTTAAATTCTTTGCATGCGCAAGAGCAAAGAAGGCTTATGAGGGAAGATGGTAAGGTTAAAGGAGTCTCAATAGCCAATCACCATAATAGAAGCGAGGGTGGAAAATCATACCCACCTTGCAAGCATTGTGATAAAATAGGTCATCCATTCAAGTGTTCGAAGAGGCCTGATGCAAAGTGTAGCAAATGTAATCACCTTGAACATGAAGCTGTCATTTGTTATAACGAAGAAGTAGATACCCAAATTGCCCAGGAAGGGGGTGAAGAACTGAAGATGAATATCTTTTTGTGGCAACATGTTTTTTAACCAAGAAAAATTTTAATTCTTGGATGATCGATAATGGTTATACAAATCATATGACATATGAAAAATCTCTCTCTGTAGAACTCAAATCTATAGGAAACAAGAAAGTCCAAATTAGGAATGGTGGCTATATTCTTGTAAAAGGAAAAGGAGCTCTGGCAATCAAAACATGTTAAGGTATTAAGTAAATTTCAAATATTTTACTAGGATAAACTACACTTTGATATCATGTGGTTTGACTATATTCCATTTTGGTACCATGTGGTTTAAAAAGTGACATTCGGGTAATTTATGGTATTCTTCGTTAACGCTTTGGTACCCTGATATTTAATTCTGTTAGAAAACCAATGAAACTTGACATTTTTGGGACTATTTTGTAATTTTAATTAACTTTAGGGGATAAAAGGCAATTTTAATGCAGAAAAAAGATGTTGAAATTACTGAAACGCCTAAAAATATTTAAATCTCTTAAAACACTCCTCTCCTCCTTATCTTCCCATGCCACCGGCGCCGCCGAATTCTACAACGCCACTGTAGACGTCACCCGTCCGATGTGTAAAAGCTGCCTCGAGACGGCGATCCGAAAAATAGCGTCGAGTTGTTTCTACTCAAAGGAAGCGAGAGAGAGAGAGGGAGAGAAAGTGAGGGTGAAATTTCATTTATTACCACGAAACTTTTCTTTTTTTTGCGTCAAAGTCCTCTCATACAAATAGGGAGTCAAACACATAAAAATTAATAGTTAGGGTCTTAAAATAGTATTTTAGCCAAAACTTTCGTCAAATTTTGGATGGAAATATACCTCAAGACGCTTTTTGTTAACGGAGCAAACCACAGGGACCCTATCTGAAAATAGGCCAAATTACAGGGCCCTTTTGTTTAATTTTTATTTTGTTGGATTCGTTGCGACAAGTATGTTCTAGAAACGCAATTTATTTTTATTAACTATCGTTGAATTTCCAATATATATGTACTTGAGCTGGCTTTTCTGGATTATTTAACAAGAGGTGGGGAGTAATATTAATTTCTGTAAAGCATATGATGACAATATTTAACAATAACACTCTAGCTGCTAAATTGTAAAAAATATATCAACTCTATGATTAAATAGTTCATTTCTCTTTAATCAACTACATTTGGTTTTTAACTGGTGCTATAATTAGCGACAGTTATTTTAGCGGTCATAAGAAACCATCGCTGAATGATTGCTGACGCTGCCGTTAGAGGCGGTTTTGGGAACCGCTAAAATGAAATTTTTTTGGCACAAATAAAACCGCCGCTATATGCAATGTTTTTGTAGTGTGTAATATATATATCCTAATAATGCACAATAAAGTAATATTTTAGTCCTTTAGATTATACAGACATTATAATTTGTTTTAATTATTTTAAAATGTTTAATTTAGTCTTCGAAAATTCATGGCTCATTACAAATTATTCATTTCATGAATATTTTATTATTATATTTAGTCTCTACAAGAATTAAATTGTAACAAGTCATGAACATTATAAAATCAAATCAATTATTTCAAAAATTCAAAGTCTAAATTAATTAACGTAACCTATATAATTTAGAGTCTAAATTAATAATTCAGACCAACTATATATATAATATATCATAGGCTAAAGGCCAATCATACTAATTTAATAACCAAGAATTGGGTGGAATTAACTGAAATATATATATACATACATAGTACATATACATACATTCATTCTATAATAATCAATATCAATACAAATAAATTGGTCGAGTTTAATAAAATAAATTGGTCTTCCATAAAAAAAATAAAATAAAATAAATTGGTCAAGTTTAATAAAATAAATTGACTTTTTTTAACAAAAAAAAATTGACTTGGACTCAAGGCAATATATATAACCAAAGGTCAAAGCTATAATAGTTGCTTCATGTTAATTGTTTCTGCCACTTGACTCACCTAATTGTTTTTTTTTTCTTTTTAAAATATTTTGTGATGTTATCAAATAAAAAACGACTATTTCTCGTAAAATTAAATCTAGGAAGTGATAGATCATAGATGTATATATGCAACTGCATTATGTGAGATACGTAGAGCACCATGAAGAGAATGTTTTTCACTGATGATATATTTTTCATGTACAAAGTAATTCAAAACTGATATAAAATGAATACAACTATTCTAGCTAAACACTAACTCCTAAAAGAGAAAACTTAACTCTAGAAATTTCAGCTAATCATAATAAATACATAATAAATAGCATTTATCTCACACTCCCCCTTAATCTGGTGAATGAATATCTATTATTCCCAGATTGGACATTAGCAAGTCAAACTGAACTCTAGGAATAGCTTTAGTGAGAATATCAACTGTCTACTGCTCCGTGGCAATATAGCTAAGTTCAATGATCTCTTGATCAATTTTTTCTTTAATGGTGACGATCAATCTCCACATGTTTGGTTCTATCATGATGAATGGAATTCTTTGACATACCAATAGCTGCTTGATTGTCACTTTTCACATTTATAGGAGTAGTTAAAGAAAAATGCAATTCATCAAGTAACTTCTTCAGCCACATTCCCTCACAAATCCCATGAGCTAAAGCTCGAAGTTCTGCTTCTGCGCTGCTTCGTGCAACCACGTTCTGCTTCTTGTTTCTCCATGTAACAAGGTTTCCCCAAACATAAGTGTAATAATCGGATGCTGATCTTCTATCAGTTAAGGAGCCTGCCAATCAGCATCTGAGAAAATGTCAATGCCTCGACTATTTTGCTTCTTGAAAAATAACCCTTTTCCTGGTGTCTTTTTCAAATATCTTAGGATTCTGTATACTGCATCCTAGTGCTCTTCAGTGGGGTTGTGCATAAATTGACTCACTAAGCTTACAACAAAGCTTATATCAGGTCTTGTGTGTGCCAGATAAAT
The DNA here is from genome assembly GCA_003254925.1 of Chamaecrista fasciculata. Lineage (NCBI taxonomy): Eukaryota > Viridiplantae > Streptophyta > Magnoliopsida > Fabales > Fabaceae > Chamaecrista > Chamaecrista fasciculata. The sequence goes on from QANZ01047686.1 coordinate 151,084, forward strand.
TAATTTTCCAACCAACCTTTGATATTGCCCCTTATCAACAAGAGAAGCGTCTTTCCTAGTTCCAACTTGTTGTAAGGATCCATGGGTGTGTCAACTGGCTTACACCCTAGCATCCCAGTTTCTTTCAACAAGTCAAGTGTATACTTACGTTGTGAGATACTTATGTCTTGTCTAGATCTTGCAACCTCCATTCCAAGGAAATATCTCAAGGACCCGAGATCTTTGACTTCAAATTCACGATTTAGAACCTCCTTGAGTCTTGCAATCTCACCTTCATGGTTTCCGGTAACAATTATATCATCAACATAAACTATAAGAATAGTTATTTTGTTACCTAGAAACCTTTTGAAAAATAGGGTGTGATCCGACTGTCTTTGATTATAACCTTGCCCTTTTATGGCCTTAGTGAATCTCTCAAACCAGGCCCTAGGTGATTGTTTTAAGCCATATAGAGACTTATTTAGCTTACACACAAGATTTCCATCACTTGGCCTCTTGAGACCAGGAGGAATTTCCATATAAACCTCTTCTTCTAAGTCTCCGTTCAGAAAAGCATTCTTGATGTCAAGTTGATGTAGATTCCAATCTAAGTTCACAGCAAGAGAGAGAAGAACTCTAACAGTATTGAGTTTAGCCACTGGAGCAAATGTCTCCTGGTAGTCAAGCCCGTAAGTTTGAGTGAACCCTCGTGCTACCAACCGAGCTTTGTATCGTTCAACACTTCCATCTGCTTTATACTTGATATTGAACACCCTTTTGCAACTAACCAGATGTTTACCTAGAGGTAGTTCAGTTAAAACCCAAGTCCCATTCTTTTTAAGAACTTTGATCTCCTCATTCACAGCTTCCTTCCACTTTTGATGCATTAAAGCTTCTTGAATACTTGTTGGGGTTTCCTCCTTGTCAAGATTGGAAATGAAAGCCTGAAACTTAGGAGCCAGTTTCTCACAAGAGATAAACCGGGCAATGGGATGTAATGTACACGAAGTTTTCCCTTTCCTTTGAGCAATGGGAAGGTGTGAGTCATCATTAGTAGGTTCCTCAACTCCCCTTGTCTGTGTATCCTTTCTCCACCTGCCCCTAGTGTAAAATTGCAGTTCCTTTTCTTTTGTTTCTTGCGGTCTCAAACCACTAATTCCAGGTTCAACTGGTACAATCACAGGTTGTGGAGGTTCAGGATCAGGAGATATCATCGGTTGTGGAGGTTCAAGATCAGAAGGTGTCACCGGTTGTGGAGGTTCAGGATCAGGAAACTGATATTCTAACTCTATACTTGGTCCCAACTCCCCCAAAATATCAGTTTTGGAGTAATAAGGAAAAGTTTCAAGGAAAGTGACATCCATGGTGATGAAAAACTTCCTTCTAATGGGACAATAACATTTATACCCTCTTTGATGAGGAGAGTACCCGAGAAATATACACTTTGTGGCCTTGGGATCAAGCTTGCTTCTGTCGATGGAAAAATTGTGCACATAGGCGGTGCATCCAAATATCTTTGGAGTGAGAATTGAGACAACCCTCATTTGAGGGAACACATTTCTCAAGGCTTGACAAGGTGTCGTATAAAGTCTAAGATTTTTGAAGGAAGTCGATTGATAAGATAGGTCGCAGTGAGCACCGCTTCTCCCCAAAACTGATGTGGAACATTATTAGTAAATAGAAGAGCTCTAGCTGTTTCAAGTATGTGTCTATTCTTCCTTTCAGCTATACCATTCTGTTGAGGAGTATTGACACATGAACTTTGATGAACTATTCCATTTTCCAAAAGATAAGTGCCAAGGTTGGAATTGAAAAATTCTCTGCCGTTCTCAGTTTGAAGAACTTTGATGTGGGATTGAAACTGATTTCTAATCATACAATGGAAATGTTTGAAGATAGTGGCAGTTTCAGATTTTTCCTTCAAAAGGACACCCATGTAAGTCTTGTATGATCATCGATGAATGTAATGAACCAACGAGCTCCATTGATATTTTTGACACGAGAAGGACCCCAAATATCACTATGAATAAGAGAGAAAGGCTCAGTCAGCATGTATGGCTGCCTAGGAAAAGAGACTCGAGAATGTTTGGCCAGAATACAATATTCACATTGAAGATCACTGATGTTCGTATTGGCAAACATTGACGGATACAACTTTGAAAGATACCCAAAGTTAGGATGGCCTAACCGATAATGAATCAATAGTATATCTCTGTCTTTATTAACAGCAACGTAACTTGCATACCATTAGATAACTCAGCCGAGGAATTTTCACTAAAGAACATCTTATAAAGACCTCCACTGACCCGAGCACTACCAATTACCTTCTTTGAAACCAAATCCCGAAAGTAACAAGAAGTTGATGAGAAATTAGCCACACAGTTGGAGTCTTGAGTCAACTTACTAATAGATAATAGATTGCACCGTAAACTTGGCACCAAAAGGACTGATTTAAGAGTAATTGATGCAGATAACACTACTTCTCCCAAACCAATCACGCGAGATACAGAACCATCAGCAATACGTACTTGATAATTGCCTACACAAGGTCTACGATTAACTAATAAACTACTGTCCTCGGTCATATGGTCTGAAGCCCCCGAATCTACAATCCAATAATTTGGAGAGTCTGAACGAATATTCATGGCAGTGGAGAAATAACCTTTTTCTGCTACTCCTCCAAAAAATGTCGTGTGTGTAGCTTCAATGAGGTTCTCAGCTCCATGAGAACCCATATTGACCAAGGAGATGACGAACAGAGATGAGCAGCAGCAGAAATGGAGGCCAGCAACACATGACGGAACACCAAAGGCGAGATTCAGCAATCGAAAAAAAAATTGGTGGTCTGCAATGGGCAGAGATCACCGACAGCAAATGAATGACTGAAATAGAGAGATCGATGATGAGAAACCAGAGAGTGAAGCCCTAGGTCTGTCTAAAAGCGCCAGCGACCAATTCTGTGGCAACGACGGCGAAAAATGACCACCCATGCGCCGTCACGCGCCGGCGCGTGGATCGGCGAGCAGATCTGGGTAGTGGCGCGTGGCTTCTCCGGTGGACCTCCGGCGATTGGTGAGCGGCAGATCGGCGGCGTCTGAGTGAAACCCTAATCTGGTTTTACCAAATAGGACCTAAAATGCTCTGATACCATGTGAGATACGTAGAGGACCATGGAGAGAATGTTTTTCACTGATATGATATATTTTTCATGTAGAGAGAAATTCAAAACTGATATAAAATGAATGCAACTATTCTAGCTAACCACTAACTCCTAAAAGAGAAAACTTAACTCTAGAAATTACAACTAATCACAATAAATACATAATAAATAGCATTTATCTCACACATTATGTTAAAGCATGAGTCTTATTATGCAATTGTTATTTCTATAGCAGCATATTCTTTGTAGATTCTGTAGATTGGAAATGTATCATAGCTGTACACGTGTAAGGCCCTTCTTAATCCTTATCCTCTTGTAACCGTTCTTGTCATTCCGTCTCAGTATATCATACAGGGTAAATTATATTTTGATATCTTGTTCTTTACACTGTTAACATTTTGGTACCCTGTTCTTTCAAAAGTGTTATTTTTGTACCTTGTTCTTTGCATCGTTAACACTTGGATACCCTAACAAAAATAGAACATGGTAACAAATCGTGAAAAAACAGGGTACCAAAATCTTAACGGTACAAAGAGCAATGTACCAAAATGTCACTTTTGAAAGAACAGAATATCAAAATGTTAACGGTGCAAAAAACATGCTACCAAAGTATCACTTTTGAAATAACAGGATACCAAAATAAAATCAATCCATAAAATAAGATACCAAAAATATAATTTACCCACAATGCTAGGATTGCTAAAACAAGTTCTTTATTGTGTCTATAACTCTATATCTCTCTTCCAAAAGTTAAATTTACAAAAATAAAAATATTGAAATTTGCATGTAAATAATGTGACTTGTGGTGATCAAATCTCCGTTTGGTACGCAGCAAATGGGTTTTACATTGTAAAACTACACGGATTTCAAGACTTTCATGTGTTTGGTATGGTAATTTAAGCTATGTAGAGTGGATTACAATGTAAAAGGTTTTACATTACATAGGTCATTTTTCTTTACTTCACATTTCTGATGTAATTCAAGTCTACCTAGGGAATTATGGTAGAATTCCTAATTTGCCCCTCTCACTCTCATCCCATTTTCTCACCCTAAGGTGGCCGGTGACAGCGGCGGCGGTTGACGGCGGCGGCGCCACCGTGGACCACCGTGGACGGCGGCGCCGGCCACCGTGGACGGCGGTGGTGGGTGGCGGCGGCGGCGATCTTGTGGTGGTTGTGGGAAGGGCATTTTTGTCATTTTTTTCTATATCTATTTTACTTTCCCTCCTCTACCTTTTTATACCAAACACTTTCAATCTTTACCTACTTTACATTCCCTCAATTACTTTTCCTTTCCCTCACAATTTTTCTCTTGTAAAACCCTTTCCTTTACATACCCAAAAGGATACCAAACGGAGCCTAATATGTAAATAATGGAATGTGTACCGGATGAGGTAGGTACTCTAGAATCTTCCCAATCATTTGCATTCCGTTTTTCTATCTCATTCAAAACCTCAACTAAATTGTTAAATTAATTTGTTATTTTCAATTTTTTTTATACCAACTAGCTAGGTATACTTTGTGTGTTTTTAATTGAAATTTGCTATATCTATATATATATTATCATTTAGAAAATATAGATACTTAAAAAATAACCTAAATAATGTTATACCAATTTGTATAAATTTAAATAATCATCATCTCCCTAAATGTGAACTAATTAACGTGCATCTGAGAGGCCTTGTGTGAACAATGTAACTATTGATGTTCAATGAAGTCAAAAATTGACTTCTTCATAAGAAAATACTCCCTAAAGTCAAAAAAGTAACTAAGAAGCAACGCTTTTCAAAAAAACAAAAAAAAAACTAAGAAGCAACGTAGACTACACGTAGGTGCCTTATATAATATGAACTAAATATCGGACTTGATCAAGGAAATTAATACTTCTTTTTGCATATATATTTTATATTATATGGCTCCACTCTTTTCTGGTCATCCACATTTTAAAACTATAGTACAAAATTAATAATAAGAGGAAAATTATTATTTGATCCCTTCTTTTTTACTGAGTTAACAATTTAGTCCCTCATTTATTTTACATACAACGGGCACGCAAAGCCTCTAGTATATATATATTAATATGTCTATACTATTATATATGTTTGATGGATTTTTTCGTAGTTGGTCTTTTAAAATTATAGTATAAAATAATATTTACTCAATATATTATAAATAAAAATATCACTCCAACTTTAATAACCTACATTTCTACTCATGATTCCATGAAATTATGATCAGTTTTCACTCATACACATATATATATATAGGTGACGGTAGCATGAACTTTTATTTTAATTATTGGATTAATTTCTTTTCTTTCTTCTATTTTTTTTTCATTCATATCAATTTTAATTGGTCAAAATTACTGAATTAAAAAATTTAGAAAAAAAAACACCCACGTTTATCTCACCTCAAATTAAACAAAAATATTTCAATTAAATATTTTAGCCACATTCAGTTCTTAACTTCTTATAAACTTCATAAAAAGAAAACTTCTTATAAACAATCACTCAACAGTTTCCTTCCATATATACATATATATATATATATATATATATGAAGTATGGACACTTTCTTTTGATAGCGTGTTGCCGTGTCCGACACCCACACGACACATATTCATAAATTTTAAAATATAAAATCAATTTTTTATAATTTTATCATGACAAGCAACAAAAAATAATATCACATGTAATATATATTATGAATATATATTGGAATTTTTAAAAATTTCATCAAAATTTATGAATTTTTAATTATTTATATATATTAATATATGCCGTGTTGTGTCGTGTAATCATAAGAATCTGGCGTGTCAGTGTGTCCGTGTCTGTATCGTGTCCCGTATCCGTATCAGTGTCCATGCTTCATAGATATATATATATATATACTAGGGGCTTTGCGTGCCCTAATGGGCACGCAAATATGTATGTAGAATAAATACGGGACTAAATTGTTAACTTAGTAAAGAAAGAGAGACCAAATAGTAAATTTTCTCTTATTTTTAATTTCATAGACTATAGTTTTAAACATGAACGACCAGAAAGGGGTGGAGCCATATAATATAAGGGGTAAATTGCAATTTGGTACCCTGTGGTTAGGGGCGGTTCCCCTTTGGTACCCTGAAAGAAAAATTTTTGCATTGTGGTACCCCGTGGTTTGCTCCGTTAGCAATTTGGTCCCCTGAGGTTTTTTTTCCGTTAGGATTTAACGGCAAATGTACGCTAAAATGTCAAAAATTTCCCAACAAGTCTTCTCTTATGCGTTTAATTCAATAATTTTGACCAACCATAAAGGGGTGGAGCCATATGATATAAGATATATATATATATATATAATATTTTTATTAATTTCCATATAATAAGTATCTCATTCTCACTTTTCCCTAATTTTATTAATTTTCATATAATAGATGATGAAGCTTTAATGCCAATTGATATGTAATGTTAAGTGTGTGCAGAATTTTGTGTAGGTCTGAAGCTGCTTGTGCGTCCCCTACGTTCAGCTTTATAACGTTGTAATTGTGGTTTTTTAGTTATTTAATCGATTTATCCAAAAAAAAAAAAGTGTGTGTAGAATTTTAGTTATGCAGAATTTCAGTACTGCCCGTGCATGCATTATCTTTTCCTTTTTAAAATAAAATAAACACAGTCCATAGGTTGACCCAACCCAACCCGTAGGCCCGCAAATTGGGTTAGTTTGAGGTGAAATTTAAAAATTGCAAAACTTAACCTAACCCGTAGATTGATGTGCGGATTGGACTTAGATTTTCTCTTAACCCGCCCTAACCTAGCGTGCCCTCACCCCTATTTATAGATATACTTCTTGAACTATAGATAGAGCAATTAGTGGAATTGCCTGCGTTGACTTACGAGAGATGACCTTAAATGCCATAGTTTTTGCATATCTGGGGGAATAGAGAGAAGGTTGTTGTGAGAATGAAAGCCTAAGACCTCACAGAAAATCTATCTTCATTAGCTGTTTATTTGGTTTGCTCTTCTTCGATCTGTTATATTTGCATGGCCCTGCTGTTTCTTCGGGTTAACATAAGATTCAACTGAAACTTTTTGGTATTGCTATCTGAATATCTGATGAAGCTGATGTCCAGACTTCAATAAACTAGTTTGTCGGTGAAACTGGCAATCGTTTTTTACTTTCAAATTTTACCCCAAATAAACTTATTGTTTACTCTAAAGTTTCAGATTTTACCTTAAAAAATGGTGCTATTAAAATTGGTGAACTAACTTCGGTGACTCTGTCATTAGAAAGCTAAGAGAGTACAACTTTTTGTTTTTCTGTTCTCCTAGATTCGGCACTTTCTTACTAATGTCTCATTAATCCCTAGTTTTTCTACAATGGATGAATTAATTTGTTTAGATATTAATTTTTTATAGCAGGATTGGACTGGCCTTAGATTAATGGGTTGAGATTTTCTTTACTGGACTTGGGGACATAACCGGCTTAAGTAAGCCTTCTCTTACCAGTCAAATATTAACAGCATAATTATACGTAATGTGAAATTGATAGAAAAATAAATTCAAATACAAACTCAAACTGAAAAACAAGATGCAATATGTTGTTAATTTGTTAAAAGAAGTTAGTCAAAGGATAAAATTGACCAAAATGTAAAACATTGAGGACGAAATTGACTACAAGAAAATATTAGAGACAAAAATGACAATTAATGTAAAGTTTGGAGACGAAATTAGTGTTTTTGCCGAAAAATAATAATGTCTTGTATATAAAGTCAAATTGCACTTAAGTCCTACATGTTTGGGCCGATTTTTAATGAAGCCCTTTAATTTTTTTTTTTTGCAAAATTTGTCACATATATTTCTATAATTTTTGTTTTTTATGTCAACGACTGAATATAGTCATATTTTTCTCATTTCAAGTCTAAATGTGATGAGTTAGGAGCTACATGTTATTTTTGACTAATCATTTCTTTATCTAATTAGACTGTTCAAATTAAATTTGACTCCAAAATGTGAGCCACTTATTTCACGATCAAACAATCAACATTGGTCATATCTTGTTGCAATTCTAAATGTGAAAGTCACAACTCACAAGTTACTTTTGACGAATAATTTTTCTACTTAGTTGGAACAGTTAGTAAATAATGTTAGATAGGACACGAAAGTAACTAGATTTAAGACAAAAAAGTAAGAAAAAATTATGAAAAATGATCATCAATATATTTTCGAGCTCGATTTGACATTATTTGTTGACAATCTCAATTGGAGGAAAAAAACTTGTCATGAGTAATTCATAATTTCAAAAAACACTTAGAAATAGTTGGTAGTTGACCTTGAGTCTAATTTTAAGCTCACTGTCGTAGTGATATTTCCAATTCCTTAGCATTCCTTGTTTTCTTTATTGGTCAAACATTCATTTTGTTCCTAAATGTTTCAAAAGACTTATATTGATGTTAAATATTGGTAAAATGTTTCATTTTGATTTTAAACTATTCAATATGGTCATATTTTTCTCGTTTCAAGTTTGATGAAGAGTACTTTCTCTATCTAGTTGGAGTCGTCCGCAAACGAGGTCAAATCGGGTCTCAAAAGTAGGTCGTTCGTTTTACAGTCAAACAAGTGAAATTGGTCATATTTCTTTCGTTTTAAACTTGAATGTGATGATTTTGGAGCTAGGAGTTACTCTTAACAAGTCTTTTATTTGTCCAATTAGGATCGTCAACAAACAAGATTAAGCCGAGCACGAATGCAATTTGAAACCAATTTTCTATAATTTTTTTTTACTTTTTAGTCTCATCCCTACTTTCGAATTTGATGTGATCTCACGACAGTCCCTACTAGGCAGAAAAATTATTTGTTAAAAATTACTCATGGCTTTAAATTCTTCTCATTCAGAATTAAAACAAGAGAGATTGATATGATCAATTTTGCTTGTTTGATTGTAAAACAAGCGATCCAATTTTGAAATCCGATGTGACCTTATTTATTGACAACCCTAACTGGATAGAGAAAGAGTTCTTTAAAAGCAGCACATACCTCTAGACTCGTCAAAATTAAATTTGAAATAAGATAAATATGACCACGTTCAATAGTTGGAAATCAATATAAAATATTTTGTCATTATTTAAGATCAATATGGATCTTTTAAACCATTGAAAACCAAAATCAACATAAGGACATACACAAAATGAGCCTTTGACCTTCTTTATTTTTCTTAACATATTTTTACCCCATTAGTCGATTCAAACTTAGTTAGCTTATGAAATATTATCCAAATTTGTTTCTCTTAATGTTAATATTAATTTCTTGATAGCTCTCAAGGTTTCCAATGACTTGTAGAAATGCCCGGTTACCATTTGTAAGAAATTGGAAGATTGTGGTGGCACTAAACTGAAAATAAATTTATTATATAAAGATCAACTTACAATTTACTCCAACGCAAGTTGCCTCACACTTTAACTTTCTCAAATACGACGCCCTCTTTCTTACTTTTCTACTCACAATTTAAAGCTTTGGTAGGCATGCTATGTTGGTCTATTTGGAAGAATAGATGCTTTTGGGTCTTTGAAAGTAAACCTTTTTTTTCCTGTCAATGTTATGTGTACTGCTTTGAATGAGCTAAATTGTTTTTGGGATGCCAATGGTTGGCTTTCTCATATACAGAGAACTGAAATTGACGAGCCTTCTCTTAAAGGTGTGTGGAAAGCCCCTTCTTGTAGAAATTTGAAAATTAATGTTGATGGCTCTTTCTGCTGAGCAGGTTTAGCAGAGATGGGTATTGTTATCAAAGATGAAAAGGGAAGGATGTTGGATGGTTTCTCAAGGAAGGAAAAAGTCTCGTCTCCTTTTATGGCTGAGGCATTAGCTCTCAAGCATGGTTTACAAATTGCTAACTCTTTAGAGTTGTCTCTCAACTTTCCATTAATCCTTTCAAAACTTGCTTTAGAAAAAAAAAATCGGTGAGATCTGACCAATAAACGCATGTTTCTCTATCTCTCTCACCATCTCCTCCATTCTCTTATTGCTTTGTAGAGTCGTTCAAAGCCACCAAGCCGTCAAGGATGAAGATGAGTCGTTCAAAACTTGCTTTAGAAAAAAAATCGGTGATTCGTCAATACTCTTTTTTTTCATATTATTTTGTGCACTTTTCGTTTTGGTCCTTTACATTAAAACTGTCTTTTGTTTTGTGTAAATAGGATTTGGGCTAATAGGCAGTCCGCTGCAAGGTCAAAAGAGAGAAAGATGCACTACAATGCTGAGCTTGAAAGGAAGGTGCAGACATTGTAATTTGAAAGAAAGGTGCAGACACGAGAATTAGAGTGCCATTTTGCATTTGTAAAAAATAGAAATTCAGCAAAATAAATTGGAGTGCCACGTGTCGCCACCAGAGTAAGAGTGGGGTAAAAAAAAAGTAGGATACTCTCCCTATCTGATTGACACATAGAAGAAGAAGAAGAAATGAGAGAGAAAAGAAGAAGAAGAAGTCGATTGTAAGATGGTGAGAGGATGAGACCAAATGAGATGAAAAGAAGAAATGAGAGAGAAAAGAGAGAAAATGAAAAATTTGAGAGAGAGAGAAAATCAGAGAAGAGATTGAGATGATTGAGGGTCTGTTTGGGAGACATGGAATTATAATCCAATCTAATCCAATCCAATCCAAATGGATTGGATGAGATTATTTTTTAATTGAATGAGATGAGATGATGTATTGGTGTTTGGGTGATTTTATTGAGAATGATGTTAAATAGGGTGTGAAATTATATAAAAGGGGTTGTAATGATTGTGGTTGGTAGAAAAAAGTAGATGGATTTTTGTGATTTGTATAGGGGTAGAAATGGTAGGAAATAATGAGATGAGATGAGATGAGATGAGATTGGATTGGATGAGATGA